>CCAG010021563.1:0-118094 GCA_001077435.1 Glossina morsitans morsitans | reverse complement strand
ATTGCTAGTCGAGACTTTTGCCTACTCGGCCACTCAGACGGGTCAGAATGAATTTTACGCAATGAAAATAAGATGATTGCGTAGTCGTGGTAATTGCGCTAAGAGTTGTTGGAACAATCTTGCAGCCACTATCAAAAAATTTTCAAATGTTTGAAATACTAGTGAACATCAGCAAGCTCCCTCTTCATTAACTTCGTTTCAAGGCAAGAAATTTTTGCAATTTTTCCATTCGATAAATCAAAACGCCATTGAAATTTTTCATTAGTTACTCAACTCGAACTGCGTATACGAATCAAAAAGACGACGTAATTGTTTATATCGTCTAAGATTTGGTATATCCGAAGTCAAGGATAGAAGATGTCTAGCAATTGTAACTGAATGGCCGTTCGCACAACACTCTGATGTCCAATATATAAACATTTAACGGGAGTGCATCAATTTTCTTTTAGTACCTCGTGGGACTGGACTGGTGCCTTTTGTGTAACTTTTGTATGTTTCGACATTGAAGTTGAGGAAAACAAACTTCATGGTTTACCTCTAAATTCAAAAAAAAAAAAAGACGGTAAGAAGGTAAGAAAATCATATTCGATCATGGACGAATCCTTTATACGAGTCACCGCTATCTTAAAAAAGGAGAAAACAAAAAGTAGAAAGAAACTAAATTTGCATGCTCTATAATAACAGATGGACACGGACGATATTTTTAGAATAAAAGTGGAAAATTATATGGTGTATGTGTTGAACTTTATGCGTAACAAGCAAAGAACACGGAAAGCTTAGAATTGGGGGCGTTGTAGGCGTGTTCTTTGTTTGAAAAGTTGGGGTCATTTTCAAATTCTTTCATTCACATCATTTTAGCAAAGGGGAGAAGGGTTACCCTAAATAGTACACAACTGCAGGGACAAGCGGGCGGACATGCTTAAATTGATTCAGGCTATGATGTTGATCAGGAGAAGTCGCCGCATCTAGGGCTTTTTTAGTAAAAAGATATAATTACCTGTAAAATAGGATTATTTAGATTGATTGTCATTTTCGCGTTCCGATTTCCGATTTACATGATCTTTAAATAGAACAAAAAAATGCAGTTTGCATTCATTGGGCTCTGCCTAGATTCCTTTTCCCATGTTTTGAGATTATGCAGTAGCAATGATTGTAAAGATTTGAAATTTCCACACAGTACAAGCTCGCCTTCAATTTGATTGTACGCACACTGTGTTGTAATTGTAAGTTCTGTGTTATGTCGTTTATTAAAAATTATTCTTAAAAATATTATCCCAACAATTGGACGTGTAATTTTAAATTAAAACAATAGAGAGGATAGAGGGGACAGATAAGATTATTAACATACTATAAACATAGATAAAAACTAATGTGATGAGTACGATATTTAATGCTCGAAACTTGCTCCCTGTCGTCAATTTAAAGCACAATAGTATCGTTCTCATTATCATCGTTAACTACTTTCTTGTTTTTTCGTATGCGAGCTGATTTAATTTTACTTAAAATTTCATAAGCCTGTTGAACTTCGATGAAACGCTGCTGGGCGGTTGCTCGTTGCGATTCATCTTTAACTGTATCGGGATGTATAGTTTTGCATAGTTTTCTATATGTTGCAGTTATTTCAGTTTGCGAAGCAGTAGCACTAAGACCTAACACTTTATAGGCGTTACGTTCCCCATCCACATCCATCGATTCTAATAATTCTTTCCATATTTCATACCAACCATGATGCTGCGCGTACGTGTACATGTCTTTTAAAGCTTGCTTAATATCCGTCCACCAGGCTGAAGCTAGGAAGTTTTGAAAAGCTTCATGAATTGGCACTTCGTTGCCATTCTCGTCGGTAATTGTTCCGTTGAAGTAAAAGAAACAGCCCCATAAACTGAAGTAGATAAACATGGCCGTTGAGAATTTAAAGAAACGTTCACAGATCCCGCGTCTTTTCGGTGGAGTGCGTAACCATTCTTTGGAGACATGATCAAAAACAAGAGCTGCCGTTAAACTGGTTATAAGTATGGTATACGTTTCGTCATATATAAAATAACGTATTGGATAGGCGGCGAAAGCAGCTAGCAAACAATGCCATAAAACACCACGTTCTCGACCAATATTACCCACCGTCCATACGCCTAGGGCCACAAAAAATGGTATCAGCCAATGTAGAAAATTAAAATCCATGCCCATGTATAGATCATTTGGTATGGCCATGTTGGCCAGTTGGCCGAACAAATACCCGATCATTATCATAAAAAGAAATCGTTTCCCCGAGTACGGGGGTTTCTTATGAGTTTGTAACTTTTTAATAAACTCCTCAATGAAACGCGGATCCTCATTAGCGTCCCGAACGTAAGACGGTATAGTGAATATTTCGCCAAGCCAACCAATACCAAAATAACCACCCAAACTGCACCACCACAGAAATGCATGACGATCGCGATGCAAGTAAAGATGATGTAAACCGAAAACACCACCAAATAACCATAAAATGTAGGCGATAAACACTGATTTCCGAGGCGGTAAGGCATTGACTTCACTATTCATTACCTTGCCATTTTGTGCCATAGTTTTATTATTATTTTTGACCATTTTTTCTGCAATAAATAAATTTAAACTTATTTTAAACTTCCTTTATACTTATACCAACTTGACGCGCACACACAGGAATACATAATAATTGTCTTAAGTACAAGTTGAAGAACTTTCTCTTTTTTTGTATAATTCTTAAGTTTTTCACTCACCGCAACACATGCACCCTGAAAACCGGTATTAACCTTTAGTTACACAATTTCCTAATCATTCGAATTTCATTCAATTGTTATTTTATTTTTCAATACCAAAATCAAGATTAATTTCTTATTAATACCTTAAGAAGTTTTCCAAATTTCTCGCCGTGCAAGCACTGTTATCAAGTGTTTGGCGAATACAAGCCACACGATTAGTTTAAGCCGTAAAATAAACGTTAAATTCAGGTCACGACAGAACCGTTTCTTTCAAGAGATAACAAAGAAATGCATTCGCTCTTTCCCTAATTCTAATATAAGATATATATATATAATATAAGAGACTGAAAGAAAGCGAGAAGCCGAAAGACCGAGAGAAAGAGAGAGAAAGAGAAATTTTAGAAGAAATTAAAGATCGTTAAGCAACTGCTTGCTTGCATGCATAGTCTTGTAAATGCTCTCTCCCCCTCTCTCGCTGTCTCTATCTCTCTTACTACTACTGTAAGCTTTTGTTATAATCGTTCTTAAGCTTGAAATTATTCGTCTTTGAATTTCCCAATAATTTTTGTGCACCACCGAAGCACACTAAAAGTAATAAGTTTACGATTGCTGTTTGTAACAAGCAGAAGCACGCATAAAGTATATGTGCGTGTCCTTGATTACAATAAGATGCTAATTAACGGTGCTAGCCGTATATCTTTTATCCGTCCGCTAATCAATCGCTTCCATTTTGCTGTGGGAAAAATTAAGACATAAAAGTAAAATTTAATATTCAGATTGCGCGTTGATCCCCATGGATTAAGATTCGCCCGTAGGCACCTCCAATATTGGAAAGGCATTTAAAAAACAAAAATTTTCAAAAACTACCAATAACAACCATTATCAGGCTAATGTGAAAACTTAGCACATAATTGAACTAAAATATCTGTGCCATTGATTGTGCATAGATAGATAGATTGTGCCGTTGCTCTGTCCTCGTTATTGATTTCTGGAAAGATCTAAGTGAATTTGGTACTTAAGTGTCTCAAGCAAGTTCAGAGAGGTTTTTTCCTTTTCATTAGTTTGTGACTTAAAAAGTCGTTCTGGCTTCGGTTGCTCACATAGCAGTTCTTTCGTGTAGAATATGTTTGAAAGCAAATTATTTTTATTATTAGTATTTATATTTAAAATTTTTTTAGTTAATGAAACAAATTTTTACACGAGAAGAAAAAAAGTTGATCGCTAGCAACATAGGCTATATTTGACGCTGTGCTTAGGCAATGAGCTTAAACATTAAGTTATAATCTAGCCAATGTGAGGAGTAGGAATGGTAATTGGGGAAAGAAAACTCAGGAACTGACCAGGGTTATTGACTTTATTCTGGGCCTTGTAAAAATTCAAAGTTTCTGCGAAAAAAGTTTTGTTATTCCCCATAAAGATTACACGATCATCAGAACGTATTCCATTGGCAGTAGGTGTGCGAGGAATCAGTAGCTTCCAATCAGTACTTTCCGATTTCCTGCGTTATCCATTAAACAGACTTTGTATTTTGTTCATTTTTTAGCTGCAAAGATTTGAATAGGCTGTGCACCTCTTGTGTTGGAAAGGCCGGCTTCAAGTGCTTGCTCGTAAGGGTCAAGTTATCCCTTTTCAACCGTTCACGAAGACCCGGCAGTGGTCGAATCCCACTAACAACTGCATGTAGCTGCATAGGTTATATTTTCACTTTCTTGCTTAATTTCGAACGCGAGCGTTTTAATAAAAGATGTCCGACAGACAGACCAATAAAGACAGATAAATTGATGTAGAAATTTAGGCTGATGAAGAATATATATATATATATATGTATATGCCTAAGCCTTCTGTATGTAAAAGATGTATATATATATATATATGCATTTTTGATTATTTATTAAATTAATTAAAAAATCCTAAAAATTTACTTGGATAAAAAAGAAATAAAAAAAAATCATCAAGTTTTGCGATAACAGCAGGCTCAGTCTCTCTCTAAAATGGCATAAAAGCACGTACACGTATGTTTACGTGAATGTGAAGAGTAGAAAGAATGAAACTTTAAAACGTCTTGACCCGAACTAGTGATTAATTTTATGTATACAAAATTTCCGTTTCAAAATGTACAAGAACTTAAAAATCAATTATTTATTTCACTTAGAATTCAAATTAATGAGAAAATTTTTTACGCATGGCTGTGTAAGTTTGGATACTCAAGCGATTGCAGTGCTTAATGCTTCTTTCGTATTCTAGCCCTTCAAATTTCAATTTTTGTTGTTATTAACACTCACCCCTCATAGTCTCATATTGTTTTTGACAAGCATTCAAGATCAATGGAATGAGATATATTATATATTATCTATATTATACTAATACGTCATCAATTTGTTTTTTTCATGTTTTATTTTCTTAATTGATTATTAGTTTATTTTTAAGAGGACAAATACCTACCTACAGTTTCTAACAACTTTCAAGGTACACTAAAACAAAATTATATTATAATCGTATGATAATAAAATTGGTGTGAACTCTCCATTTTTTTTACACTGATCTCTTATTCTATTGAAATCAATTGAAATATTTTGGAGGTAACATTGCGTTTTCTTAGTTAGTTAATTTTTAACAAATAATCTCGCCGTTATATTTTATATATTTATATGTACATACATATTTACATGTATATTTAAATATATACAAATATATGTACATACGTTCAGAGCCTAAACAAGAAACAATGGCGAATATCATATAAATGAAACGATAAATGTTCAAATTAACATTTGGCGGGTCACACTTGTTATTGTAGTGAGACATGTTTTTTTAATTAAAATTTTTCCCCAAATAAAGTATTTCTCTGGGACTTCATGCAAATATTATTTTGACACATAGAGGCTATTTGCGATCAGGAGTTCAAACTCAATAAAATTAAATGACAATATTTTGAAAGAGATTTCTAGGCAATCTGTAGGATTCTTAGATGAGTCCCCTTTTATATGAATTTTTTTATGGCGCTTATGATATCATTGCACGAAATATGCTCACGTTTTTTTAATAATTGCCTGCAAATTTCTGATTGTTTCCAATGAGTTTCCACTTTTCTTTTCATTTAGATTGGATTAGCCATCTACGAGTTCCTACAACAAGTGAGTGAGCCTTTGTATGGCGAACAGTAATTGGACGTGGAAATTAGCTGATGACGTGGAGTTAAGCTACGTAGATCAGGTTTTTTCGACTCAATCCCCTATAAAGTTTTTGATGAAAAGTCAAGCTTTGCATGGAAACTAGGACATTTATACTAGAAATCAAATTAGCATTGAAACAACAAATACATGTAAACGTACTCACGTTCACTTTGTTCAACAAACTTTATTCATTCAACAATTTATCTCTTTATTTATGCATTTTTTACACCGCAGTTGTTATTTTGGTATTTTTTATTCTTTTTTCTCTTTTTTTGAATCTTTTTAAAGATATTTTTTAATTTTTTTTCAATTTTTCACTGTGTTTGAATTTTTTTACCAATTTCTTCATCCGCTTATCAAAATTTCTTTGATTCCAGAGACACAGACAACTGTTAGCTCGTCTGCTGCCTTTACAAGTTTTAAAAACTTTTAATTATAGTTTTAAATAATTATATAACTCGGCAATTATAGTTTTAAGTTAATATACCGTATGGCCATCGGCTCTAGTTTAGAAAAGAAAATTAAATATTGAGCCTAATGGTTTTAAGTAAATAATTTCTTTAAATTGAGATATTGCCTTCTGTACTTTCGTTTGTCCAGGATGTCTAGAGGGAATAAGCAAAAAGCTTTGACAGTCACGAAACATATAAGGTTTACTGTAAAAATTTGCCCACTATTATAGATTAGGAAAACAAACTTCTTTGGGATCCATTGATACATTGCAATTGTTCGGCGAAGGCGAATTGTTTCAGATGTTTTTGAATATAAAGAAGAAGAAGTAACTAGGTGAGGGTTAACAGAGGAATAGTGCTAACTGTAGTATTGTAGATACGTTTCCACAATTTTCTCTTCAACTTTCCTTCCATTTCTTCTTGGAAGGTCCGACATTTCCATAATTAGAGTTGCAGAAGTAGTGGACAATGCCGCTCGATCAGTTTGTTCATTTCCCAATAAACCGATATGAACAGGTGTTCAAAGGGTTAATTTGCTATAGGTGCTGCCGTTTGAAGTCGAAGGATTCCGGATAACTTTGAACATATTACACATAGATTATCAGTGGTTTAAAACATATAACCACAACATAATGAATATTGTTTAAGTAGGCATAGACTTTAAAATACTTAAGACTTTACTCCCATTCCGATCATTCTTTTGAATTTCACATAGAATTTTGGTTTGCATGCACTAAAGGCACAAGGCAAGATAATGGACTGCGAAAGTCCTTGAATGTAATGAAATTGATGAATGTTAACCAGTTGGAGTGGAATTTTTAATTAATTTTGCGCAATTGGGTTATGAGTGATATGTGAAAGTCTGCTTTAATAATTGTGCAGCCCATTGGGCTCTAATTTCTGTTGTAATTCCTCATTTAACAGCTTTGCGGTTTTCGTTTCTTTAACACCATTCGAAGCGTTGTAATTTGTTGAAAGCAACTCTATGCTCTCTCCATTCTCAACATATGGTACTTGTTTTTATAAACCAAGCAAATTAAAAAAAAAATAATATTAATATTATTATTATATAAATTTAGCCAGAGAATAAATTCTAAGACTAAAGTCTTAAAGCACTAGCATCTAAGGCTTTCGGCTTTCGGCTTTATTTTTTTTCTTGTAAATATTATTATTATTATTATTATTATTACTATTATTATTAAAAACTCTATCGCACTTGAGATTTGAACCCATGACTATTGAATTGCTAATCGAGACTCTTGCCTACTCGGCCATTCAGGCGGATAAAAAAAAAATAAAAAAAATAAAAAAGATTAATAATTAGAAGAAGAAATTTGTGAAGCATTTACATAAAATTAAAATAAAAAAAAAAACCGAAAACACTTTGAAAAATTTCTGCATTGTCTTGATTATTCTTGCCCCCTTTGTAATATACAGAAGTAGAAACCATTCCTTAAAGTAAAACAAAATTCCATTTTCTTTCATTAACTTATGATTATGTTTGTTTATATTTAGTGATGTCCTGTTATATATAATGCGTAAACGCTAAAATTCACAAATAATAACT
The DNA here is from genome assembly GCA_001077435.1 of Glossina morsitans morsitans. Classification (NCBI taxonomy): domain Eukaryota; kingdom Metazoa; phylum Arthropoda; class Insecta; order Diptera; family Glossinidae; genus Glossina; species Glossina morsitans. The sequence continues at coordinate 110,182 of CCAG010021563.1, read as the reverse complement.
ATTCGAATTAATTAAAGTTTACTACAATGCTAGAAACATAAAAATATTTGTTTAGTACCGAACTTTTTTTTGATACCTATCACCATTTCTGAGTGATAGGTATGAGTGATTTTAAGAAGCGGCATTCAGTACTTATTTAATTGAAAGAAATTTAACGTAATTTTTTTAAATTATTTTTTCTTTACAAAATATTTTATTATAATAGTAATGAGAACAAAAACGTATAAAAAGTGTTGTTGTTATGTCTACATGTCTGGATGAAAATACATAAAAACAATAAACCTACTCACCACATTTGAAAATACACAACACAAAGTCGTGTAAAAATCAAACGTCTCTCAAATTAGTAAAAAAGTCAAACGTGGAGTCTGTAAAAATAAACAAAAATCACAAAAAATGTGTCTGAGAAAAAATACATATGTTTTTTGATAGAAGTAAATAAAAGCTGAAATAAATTTCTTCCCTTATAAGAATTTTCTCTCAGAATTTGTAAAAATCAAACGTAGAGTCTCTCAGAATTTGTAAAAATCAAACGTAGAGTCTCTCAAATTTGTAAAAATGAACATATGCATGCGAAAAATTAGATAATTTAAATCTTGTTTTGAGGTTATAAAGAGACATTTGCTGTGTTTGCGAAATACAACATCCAAGGACGAAAAATTCAATCATAAGTATACAAATCCAATAGGGAAAAAAAATTGATCTAATTTATATAGAAAAGTGGAAAAAAGGTTCAAAATAACTTAAACACGAATAAAAATAAATTCTTAAAAGGTGAAAGGGGAGTAAACCTAAAAACAAAAATCAAAAGTTTTAAACAAAAAAAGTCTAGTAAGAAATTCGTAAATAGTAATATATACTGACGATAAGTGCATTTGTATTCTTCTACCTAAACAAATATGTGCCACCTTTTGAATACATTGAATACATTTCTCGTTCCATATAGGTATAGCTTGAGTCACCCTTGTTAAGAGCCTTGATTGATCATCGTTTGTTTATTTATCCTACTTTTGTGTTGATCAGAAAGCCACTTTGGTTTTTCCCACCTGAGCCGCATATTGATGGTGAGTGCATTTATTTATTTAGCTACAAAAGGTTGTTGTCACATTTAAAATATACTTCGGGAATGAAAGCAAGCTATACAGTAAATCTCTTATTGAACCGCCTTGAACACCCTTTAGGTACATTTATAAACATATATACGTATGTATAGCATCCAAATGAAGATATGAAATGACACGCGAAATGAAACAATCTAGCTATTTATAAATAAATACTTAATGTATGCTACAAATATGTCACCATGTCTGGCTCCTGCCAGAACTAAAATTTTTAAGGAAGTTCCAATTATTCCTAATCAGCTTCCAAAAATAATATATAGTGTTCCAATATCTATATGATTTATTGAAAATAATAATTTTTTCAGTGCAACTGATTATGTCCACTAATTTCGACAAGGATTTGCACGATGTGCTTAGTAGACTCCTCCGCGAGTATCCGGTACTGTGGCGTCCTTGGGCGGCGTCGACAAACGGGCAATACAAAGAAGTGACGCGCAGGCTTAGCTCGGAATTAAACCGGGCAGTTACTATTCGGCGGGTAATAAATACTTTAGCAGTAGTCAGAAAAGCTCTGGTAAGACTTGAGGGGGGTTTGGTCCGTACCCCTCTTACCGCATACGTATGGTATGCGGAAGAGCTCGGATATGAACGGGCAGCTAAGACCATGACAAAACTAATAAAAAGAGAGCAGAGATTTCAGGAAAGTGTCCGTCTAGCGGCCGAAGGTTTTTTGGGTTTTGAGGAGGGTGTGTTGGTTGGGAATATACCCATCATAGATGAGGTTATATCAGACGTGGTGGATATTATATGCGAAGACGAAACTGAATTTCTTGACATCGATGCTCCTAATAACACGAAATACCGCTAAGAATTAACAGAATGTAAATAGAAGAAAAGGAAGAGCCCCTTTTTCGAATTGTAATGAGAACCGCATCAAAACGACTAAATTAAATATGCCTGGCGCCGAATCGTTGAAGAGTTTAACAGACGCCGCAGCCGACAGCAGAAGGTTTGTTTCCAAAAAAACGAAAATGAAAAGTAAAAATATTTATAAGATGCTTCTTTTTTTACAGCCTGACGAAGACTTAGTAGGTGTTACTGCTGAAGAATAAATATGTCAAAAAACATCCATAAAACTAACCTGAAAATCGGGCGCAGAAGCTAAAAAATATACATATATTTTAGGATTTTGGAAAATCCTAACAGTCCCGCTAAGCAAAAAAAACAAATATGTGTATCAAGTTCTTGTACTTCTTTTATAATAGGTCATAACATGATTTTGAATGAATTCATTAACCATGTTGCTGCAAACGAAAACAGATATATATATATATCTCATCTAATTTATAATGTATTATTGTTGGTCTTGAATCTGTCTTTGCAGTGAAATGAAACAACGGTCTCGCGGGGTAAAAGTGGCACTATAAACAAACATGCTGCATTGCAATATTCGACATAATTGATTAATTCGCGGTAAAGTTGGCTTCCAAGCAAGAATTCGATCACAAAATTGTTATTAGTCACAAAATTGCATGTTATAACTAAAAAATGATATATCTTTATTTTTGAATTTTGTTTAGTATTTCCATTATAATAGTGTCAACTTCGGCCATAGCCCCATTGCCAGTATCACCACATATTAAAGTTTTCGCTATACTTGGTATTTCGTGGTAGCCCCAAGATTTTAATTTATTAATTTGATCCGATGTGATTGGATGATCATACATGCGTGTATTCATAGCAGGGCAAAATAAAAGCGGTTTTTTCAAATCCCAAGCACGTACTACACACATAAGAAGATTATCGCATAATCCCTGAAATGGTATTAAAGAAGATATTAAAAGAAAGATATTAATGTTAATATGCATGAAAGGAATTGAATGAAAAAGCTTAAAAACCATTGATATTTTTGCCAAAGAATTCGCACTGAGCGGTGCAATCACCGCTAGATCTGCCCATTTTCCTAACTCAATATGCACTACTGGATCACCGCGTTTATTCCAAGCTTTCCATTCCATCTCATCATCCAATAATTCTACGCTCTGCGGCATGCTAGCAAAATCTACGAAATGCTTTGCATGTTCCGTCAAAATCACTTTAATCTGAGATGAGCATAAAAAAATATATTAGGTATTTATATGCGCTTCATAAAATACTTACATTAAATATGAAATCCAGGCTAGGATCTTGCAATTTTTCAATTAAAACTGGCAATTTGATGGTGGCGACGCTACCACTACACGCTATAATTAGATTTTTTGTAGGCTTCATTATGGGGACGTTATTGTGCTTGGGTTGATGTAGCAGTCTTCCCCGTTTGTTGTTCGAAGCCTAATTTCGGCCAAGGTGTTGTTTCCATTAACTGATTTTCCATGCGACAGCCAAGATATGCTTTGGCTTCTTGTCGGCACTTGGAATTTTGATCCTCGTTGCGGCTTAGGCAACTCATATAAAGTAAGTAATATTTTTTGCACAAACTTTCGTGATCTAAAGGAAAGCTTCCCTTTTCCGGCGGTACAGGTGTGAATTTTGTTTGATTAAACGTATTGGAAGTCATAACATACAACTTTATTCTAATATTTTTTTCTTTTTTACTTTTTTTGGATGTTGATTTAAGATGGAAATTCTGATATATTTATATATATACACATATATATGCACATACGTATGTCTTTTTTTATTTATTTTTTTTTAATTTGGAACAAATATGGATTAAATCGGTTTATCATATCTACAAGGAACAAAAGTATAAAATATAAAAATATAAAGTTGCTTTACTTTGTCATCTAATTCGAAATGTAAACACAAACATATGTTTTCTATAAACCCCTTTTAATACGGTATAAAAGTTGTATAAACGCAATTTTACGATCTATTTTTCGCTACCTTTTTTCGCAATTTCGACGTTAAAATACAAACGACAAGTTATCACGTTCAGTATAGATTGATTTGTTGAAACAACCTCTACATATTTCTTTCTAATTTATGATTTCTTGTCATCAAAGCCGCATTTTTTAGGAAAATTTTTTCGGTTACTGTTAGACGAACAATCGAACCAAAACTTTGGGAATGAAAAAGAATTGAAAAATTTGAACTCTTAGCGGAATAGTAGAAAATTTAAAAGCACAGGCTGTGATGTACGCTCTAAAATAAAATAAATGACTCAGAAAATAGGGAATTTGGATTTGAAAGTCGGGACGATTTGGAAAAATGGTCGAATTGAAAAACCGTGTGTTCTCGTTTTTAACAGAGCTTTTTTGTCGTTTTTAACAGACATTTTTGTCGTTTTTAACATACTTTTCCTGTCATATACTCTTCTGTCGTCTTTAACAGATCTTGGTGTCGTTTTTAGCATACTTCTATTGTAATAATATAATAATAATAATAATAATATAAAAAAATTTTTTTTTAAATTTTTGTTTTTGATGGTTTTTTCCTATACATGGTTTATAAAAAAAGTACCATGTGCTGTGAATAGAGAGTTTTTTCTCTGCTGCTTTCAGGAAATGGTGAAAAAGCACCGTACCCGTTCTGTTAACGTAGTTGAACGACTTTTACGCGTTAACTGGTGTTACCATATTCTGAAGGCATCTCTATTGTCAAGACGTAGTATTTTCGACACTATGTTGTCATATCCAAAAAAAAAACCAACTAACGGCTTTTTCATCAAGTAAACGAACTTTCTTACGAATTGACGAGTGAAAGTGTGTGAGGTTTGGAAAAGAATAATTTAAATGAAAAATAAGAAAAAAATTCCATTTTTGTAAAGCAAAATTAAAAAAGCAACAATTAAAAGTACAATTTGCAAAATTCTTAAATTTTGCAACAAAATATCAAGAATAATAACATGACATTTTGCTGCTGAATTTGTTGGAATATTTTTCCAACATCTTCTTGGTGTCATCAACGTGAACATGAGTGTGCACTTTCTTAATTTTTATTATTTAAACAAACAATTGGAATTGGGGAAACTGGACTTTTATTTAATATACTTTTTTTAAAATAAAATTCCACTCCTCATGCAAAATAATTGCGTTAGTTTCTATACTCTATATCACTTGTGATATAAATGTATAAAACCTTGTGCGTATGTATGCAAACCCCGAGAAGGGCTTCAGATAGTTTTCTTATGTTTAAGATATTTTGATGAACTTTGGTACAAATTTCTCTTGCTTAATGATATTAATCGTGCCAAATAAAGAAACAAGCGAAAACAATATGGTGGGACGCGGTCCACTATTAAATATGTTACATCACTTCATATAATACAGTTATTCATAAAATGACTTCTTACAACAAGGCTTTATATGGGGAATGGTCCAAACAGTTATCCGATCCAAACGATTTTAAATAGTGTTTGTCGTTCTTGGGCCAAAATTTCCAAAAATTTCATCAAAATATCTCCACCATTGCGACCTATAGCTTGAACACGAGAAAACAAGACAGACGGACAAGGCAAACTTGATCGATGCAAAAAGTGATTCTGAATCGTTCGGTATATAAATAAAAGGTGGGTCTATCTCCAGTTCTGCTGAGTGTTACCTACGTCTGCAAAAACTTATTCCCATTCAAGGTAAAATTAACCAAAAATTATTCTTAAAGTCTGGCAATCTTTACTTTAAAGAAAGAAAATTAAATACAATCCAGAAGCGGCGACTTGCATGAATTATGATCAAAATACAATCCAGAAGTGGCAACTTGCATAAGTTATGATCAAGTACAATCCAGAAGCGGCAATTTGCATGAATTATGATCAAAATACAATCTATCAAAACACAAGAAATTAGTTTTATTATTACAATAAATCTGCGTACAAAAGTTGTTATTGATGGCATAAAAATTGTCTACAGATGCGAGTGCATCTTCGTAAATAATATATCAGTTAGATATATAGAATGTTACAACGTTATATTTAGTAGAAGTCTGGGTGCAGCGTCCAATGATTTATGATTCATCTGTAGGTACGTGTACTATGAGTATGAAGCTGAAATTTACGATATAACGTTTGACATAAATATTTACTAGTATTCCACAAATGTCCAAAAGGTTTTGAAATTCAAGAAGATGTACCGTTCATACCCTACATTTATTTAATGGTGGATCGCGTTCCGCTATAATGGGTTTCACTTGTTATAAGAGAAATTTTTTTTTAACTTGAATTTGAAACTATTTGAACGAAGGTTGGCTTAAAAAGTTTAACATTCATTCCCGGATTTTATTTTAAGGTTATTTAATAAATTTAGAAAATAAATTAACTTCAAATTTTTCAACTTTCATAATAGAAAACACTTTATCAGTTAACTAACTTTATAATTATTTTACAAATTTTAGTACAACTTATTAATAAATTACTTATTACTTACTTTAATTACAGCAGATCCTTTACGCCCTATTGAAAGATAATGAATAAACCGAAACGAATTAAATAGTCTTTATTTTCAATTGTTAATAATTCATTAGTGGATCCCCTACCTCCTTTACTTGGATTATGTTTATGTTTAATTATCCAAATTTTAACTGGTTTATTTTTAGTTGCACATTATACGGTCGATATTACTTTAGCATTTAATAGAGTAAATCACATTTTCCGCGATGTTAATATATATATATCTATAAAGGATATATAAGGTCTTTTGCTTACTTTGTGATTTTCTTGTCGCGTTATGAAGCTTAGCTTTATGAAGAAAATATGTTTAGGAGCATATGATTATGCATATGTGATGCGAAATCTAAATTTCAACGCGAAACCCACATTTCCAAGCGAAACCTAAAGTTAATAATGGCTGATTGCTAAGAACTTTACACGCAAATGGAGCTCCATTCTTTTCGTTTGCGTTTATTTTCATATTTATTATCGAGCATATTTATTTACACTAACATGGCAATGCTGTTCAAGTTTCTCTGTTAAGAAAGACAATCTGTTCAAGTTTCTCTGTTAAAAAGATAATCTGTTCAAGTTTCTCTGTTAAAAAGATAATCTATTCAAGTTTCTCTGTTAAAAAGATAATCTGTTCAAGTTTCCCTGTTAAGTAAAACGCAAAATTGAAAACAAGAACTGGACACAATTTTACTCTAGATAATTAAAATTCATAAGAAATGTATTTTATTAAAACGTTCAAATGTCAACCCACTTTGAAACTCCTCTTGTATTATATATTATCTATGGTAATGGGTAATATTCGCCTTGCAATCTTAAAAAAAAAGACGTAACTAAAAAAATAAGCAAAACTTTGCTACGCGTGTCGTTGATGTTAAATTTTTTTGTTAAGAGAATGCCTTAAAGGATTTTATTTGCCTTTTATATGCAATTTTAATGTTCTCTGTAATCCGTGAACTTCTGAAACCCATTATTAATACGGGAAAATCGTGACAGTCATATTTCTGAGTAGAACTTTTTCGAATAGTCGTTTACCTAAATGATTAGTTGGAGTAATTATTTTATGGAGGAGCTACAGTAACTGCTAACTTATCATCAGCTATTTCTTATCTAGGCTATGATTTAGTTCAATGAGTGTGAGAAGGATTTGCAGTTGATAGTGCAACATTTAATCGATTTTTATACCCTATACCACTTGTGGTATAATTAGTGCGGGCGTAAAAGGGCTTAAGATAGACCCAATTTCTATTATAGCGATCGATTCAGAATCCTAATCTGAGTTGATCTAAGCCTGTCTGTCCGTCTGATTTATGTTCATGTTAATTTATATTCAAGCTAGGAGTCGTAATTTTTAAGATATTTTGATGAATTTTCGTACGCTGATGTGTTTCGCCCCAAAATTAACGCTATTGGAAATGGTTCGGATTGGTCCACTCTCCATATAACACTCTGTTCTGAAGAGTCGTTATGCGGAAAAAATTTTAAAATTCTAAATTTTTCGTCAAAAGTGAAAGAAAACTTTGGACCAGCTGTGGCAATCTTTGAAAGCCCTCCCATATAATGAAAACTGAAGTTCATGCGACAAAAACGTATAATTTTCAATATGAAGAATATGCCTTATTATATATTATAGATATAATTTTTGTATTGTATAATGAAAATAAAAAATTGCGTTAGACAATGTGATGTAGGGTATTTAACGGTCGGCCTTGCCCGACTATAATGTTGTTATTGGTTCGCTTTCCACTTTACTTGATCTTTGACTGTATTAGCAAATACAATAATTCATTTAATATTTGTGCCGGAAACCGTCCAATAGGATTAAATTCTAATTTTGATAAAATCCCTTATTTCACTTATAGACATATGGTAGAATTTATCATTATATTAATAATTCTTATAATATTAGTATTAATAAATTCTTACTTATTGGGAAATGCAAATAATTTTATTCCTGGTAACCCTCTAGTAACACCTCCTCGTATTCAACGAGAATGATGTTTTCTACTTGCATATGCAATTCTACGGTCTATTTCTAATAAACTGGGGGAGTAATTGGTCTAGTATTATCAATGGCCATTTTACAAATTTTGTTTCTTAAGAAATTTTGGAGGAATTCAATTTTATCCTATTAATCAATTATTATTTTGAACGATAACTGTAATTGGTGTTTTATTAATTTAAATTAGAGCACGACCGTTACAAGACTCTTATGTACTGGTAGTTGAAATTTTAACTGTAATATGCTTTACTTATTTTTTAATGAATCCTCTAACTACTAAATGATGAGATATTAAATTAGTTTATGAGCTTGAATAAGCACATTTTTTGAATACATAAGATGGAAAATTAAATTTTCTATTAACCTAATACTTAATTTAATTCATTATAAATAAAAACTCTACTTACAAAAATCGAAAAAAATAAAATCAAAAAAATAACAAATATAATTAGATATTAAAGGATAAGCTTGTACCTTAGCAAATAGTTTAATCGCACCTCCCAAAAGGTTGTGAAATTCCACAAATTCCCACATTATTACAGCTTTTACGAATATGAATATATCCTAATACTTTACGTTGTAGTAAATTTGCAAGAAACCACACTTACTTAAACAAAAATTGCTAACAATAATCTGCTAATAATAAATAAAATAATCTCAAATCAAGACGATACTACTATTTTTGATAACTCACATATATAAACCCTAAATTATTATTATTTAATAACAAAATAATTATTTATTTAATATTTGGTCCTTTCGTACTATAAACCCTAAATTATTATTATTTAAAAACAAAATAATTATTTATTTAATATTTGGTCCTTTCGTACTAAAATATTAAAAAATTACTAAATATACAAACCAATCTGGCTTACGCTGGCGTTGAATTCAGATCATGTAAAATTTTAAAAGTCGAACAGGCTTAAATTTAAAACTCTAAGCTCAATAAGACCAAATGGGTCGACATTTACTTTTGTTTTCTTTATTTTCTATAATTTTATTCAATAATTTTATAGGTTTATCTCCATAAATTTTTACAAGAACAAGTCACGTAACATTAACTTTATCTGTATCATGATTATCTTTTATAATATTTGGCTGATTATATAATACTCAACATATATTTGCACATTTAGTGCCCCAAGGAACAGCTGCAGTTTTAATATCATCGATAGTATGTAATATAATCCCCGCTAGTACACTGACAATGCGATTAACTTCAAATATAATTGCAGGACGCCTACGCTTAGCTCTCTTAGGAAATACTGGATCTTCAATAAATTTGACATTAATTCGATTATTAATTTTTACTCAAATTACATTATCAGCTGTAGTTATAATTCAAAAGCTTTCCCAACGTAACCAAAGCGTCGGCACCGGGCAACTTACCACTAGACCGTACATGGCAATTGGAGATTGCATCGAGAAAATGATGTCGTGGTAGGTTTCCATATTGGTAAGTGGATATAAAATGGACTACGACTATTTCCTGCTCAACAGTGTGGACTGCCAACTGGAAGACCTCGTCGAAGTTGAGTTCGAGTTCGACCCAAAATACCGGTGACCTATTTCTCATAGGCAGAGGAGGACTACCTCCAGCTGCTCACAGGTTACGGAATTGCGCGTTACGTTCGTGAGCAGCCTAATTGCCACTCAAGCTTGTGTGACCTAACCTAACGTACGAATGACGACGAAATCTGCAAAGAGACGGCTGGAAGGACAACGGCAGCGCAGCGAAAAGACAATCCGATCCTGAGGTATGTGACATATTGCCCGATGCATACAGAATGTATTACAACAGCATGGAAATACGTGTGCCTGAGAAAGGCATTGGAAAAAGGATGCAGGCGACAATCATGGCAAAATGGCAATTCTTCAAGGAATCCGGATTCTGCGACGATGGATATCAACACCGCAATAGTTTTTCAGGGTATTTATTACGCATACTTTTAAACAAAATCAAGATACAGGATAGAGCGAAAGGTAAATGATTTTGTGAATGTAATGCATGAACTTGTTATTATATATGTTTTTAAATTATAGTACATTGTATATATTTATATTCTATTATATTTACTATTGTACCTTATTATTATTATATTATTTTATTATTGTATTAGTATTAACAAGCTTTGTGTGAGAAGTTTTAGTTATTGTTGTTATTATTTTATTGCATTACTTAAACTATATTTTTATATTATATTATATAATATTATATCATATTACATTATATATATTTATAATACATTTTATATATTCATGTTTATATTATATTAACGTATTATTTAGATAACAGATATTGACTGCAGCGAACTCGCCTGAAAGTAACCATCATATATGAAGAGGCTGCCGTTCATCATTAAAAAGCGTTTGGCTGTTAGTTTGTCTGCTGACAGATCTATTTACAATAGTTTATTAAGGGTAAGGCTTGACACATTAAAATGTCTTGAAGTTACTGCAAATACTGCGGGGTTTTAATTGTTATTGTTGTTAAACTTACGCGAGGTTTTAATTATCATTATCATTATTATATATACATATATTCTTATAAATATTATTACAATTTTAAAGTAGTTTCGTTAATGGCGTGGGCCTACAGGGGATGCTGGCCATTCAACGCACCTATCACGGTACCTCAAGGTGATGAGGAAAACCGTGAATGCAAAAAATGGAGGAAAGCGTGCGATGGCGATGGATTTTTTGCAAAATTTTCGTACTTGTTACATCATCATCTGTAACATGACCATGAAGCTAAGTAAGAAAAGAACAAACAATGATTTGGAAGTTAGTTTAACAGAACTTGATTCTAACTTACACTACCACCGGCCAAACATTGTTTGTAAGCATCCAATTCGTGATGATGATGAATAACAAAATTAAAACACCAGTTGAGAAAGTTGAAAGCTAATGAGAATGATTTGGTGAATTCAACGGAAAGGTTAGAATTAATCAAACCGTTCATATTACAAATTCTAGAAAGAATAAAATTGAATTTTGCGGAACGACGTAATAACTAAATACGTGGAAGGTATGAAAAACAGTGAACGACTTCTACGGTTGTGAACGGTTTTAATGTTAAATACAAGTCAGAGTCAAGCTAGCGCAGAGACTGTCCAACATATCATTACTTACTACCTTAGCTAATCTAGTTAAACGTTTTACTTATGTTTAAATTTTATTCGGATAAATTAGTCCCTTACTTTGAACAGATAAAAGAGGTTCTAGCACGCAAATAATTATGTGACCTTGTAGTTGATATAGCCAGAATTAAACATAAGGAACACCAAAGACAACAAAGAAGAGATTGAAATGAGATCGCATGTAAGATGTGTTCGTGAAATGATATGCTCTGCTGAGGGACATTTTAATTTACCACCTATTGAAGTGAGAGAAAAATTACCTCAAAAATTGCTGGACGCTAGTTTGCCATGTGCGTTCTTTACAGTCTGCACCTTCTTAAGATATTCTCTAAGTCAGTGCGTATGTCAACTGGGAATATTCTTAAGAAAATTAAGGTTTGCCTTGACCCTAAGCATTTTGGAACGTTAAACGAGCATTTTCAGACTTTGCTAACGAAAGGTTTTCGTTTGCACGTATTATCGGTTACCATTCACGGAACACTAGATGCGTTGCGCAATTTACCACACGTATCTTTAAATGATATATTCGGAGAGTTTAGCATGGAAAAAGAAGTGGACAGGTTGGTGTTCCATACTCCGGAATCGAAACCCAGCGCAAAGGCTTTTTTAGTTCTGTTTATAATAGCGCGCATTTGTTAGATTTACTAATGCCTCTCAAAGATCCCTTAGAATTTTAACGTTAATCGGGAAAGTCTATTCATTTTTATTGATGGCACCATGTCAAAGAACATTATTGAAGTCTTACAAGGTATCCAGGCCCCCAAACTCAGTGCACAGGAGAAAGAGAAATTGCTTTTGGCTAGACCTTATTACTTTATCGTACCTCCTGCTCCACGTATGCGCCCCGGCGCGGTCAATCAGTCAATGAAATCAAATAATCAAGCTAATGCTCACATCTTCGGTTTGGAAATGTTATTGATATAAAATGATAGTTCGAAAGCCCAGAGAAATTGGTTAATATTGAGTATGAACCTTTTCTAAATTCTCTATTATATCTACTGAGATTTTCATTGAATAGTTCTCGTATACGTGTAACAACATCTGCTCTAAACTGTTTTGTTAGCGGTCGACAATTGAATTTAATTAGATCTTTTGGCTCGTGATAAAATTTACTTGTAGTTGCGTGAATTCTATAAAGATAATGTTATAATACGCAATCCTCTGGACACGATTCCTGGAAACGAAAAGGAGGTGGAAAAAATAACACAACAGAGTTTGTAGCTTTTTGTTCTATATTCTATAATTCATATATAATTCATTTAAAATAATACTTTATTAATTATTTTAATTTTTACTCTTCTTTTCTTAACCATCATTTATATCTAAATTATTTTAAGTATATTAATTATAATTTTATGGATGCGCGTGCCAGTGGAGTGGTTGAAATAAAATTTTTTAATTTCATTACTTAATTATGCACATGTTTGTTTTGCGGTATATTATAGTAGGGGCATTGTTCATAAATGTGTTAATGGTGACGTTGATGGTAAAACGATTGATGCTGTTTGCTTACATTATTGATATTGTTGCCACTGATTGCCTGCATTATTTGTTGTCTGCACCTTCGACATGGAGTGCGAAGAATGAGTATGGGCCGACGGATAGGAATGATGCATTAAATGATTAGTATCGCTGGCGTTTGTTGCGGGGTGTGGAGTGACAGCAGCTTTTGTCGTTGGCGGCGGCGGCGGCAGCATAAACGGTGACCACTGCGGATAATATGAGGCATAAAAATCAGTTAACGCACTGGGATGAGGCTGGGAGAGATTATTGTGACTGCCGCCAGTTGGATGGTAACGTGCATTCTGCTGTGTTAAGCTCTCATGCGAGGCATATGTCGGAAAGTCAGTGTATTGGGCTGTTGAGTATGTTGTGTAAGGTGAAATATCCGATGAGCGGGTATGGGCCGAGTAATGATGAGCATTACGTAGATTTTGAGTTTGCGAATGATGACCTTGAGAAGTAGCATACGCATGTGTTTGCGCATAAAACGCCTGTGGGTGATGGGCATGATGCTGATGAGATGTGTGATGGCCAGCCGTACCGTAAGCCGATGTCGTATGTTGATGTAAGTTGTGAGAGCCCGCATGAGCACTATGCGCTTCATTTGATTGTTTAATTTCGTTATGAGTTTGGCTTAGCGCTAGATGCTGTGGCTGATGTTGCGGTTGAGACGACTGATGTTGCATTGGATGCTGTTGTGTATTTAAATGCGTTTGCTGCCGATTATCAGCGTTCGACAAATGCTGATGCGTTTGTCCTCGTTGATGTTGTTGGTTGGCATTCTCTGTTTTCATTGAATTAAGTATATTATTATGGTTGTTGTTTTTAAAATGATTTGCGTTTGTTGATATATTGGAAGTATTATTAGTATTTGTTGTATTATTAAATAAGGCTAAATGGTTATTATTAAATTGTGATTGCGTCGGATTTTCAGTTGTTGTCGTCTTCAACGATTCCTCAGTATTTTTATCAATTTCCATTTTAACCGATTTTTGTAAGCCACTTGAGGTGGAAGTTGAACTGTCTACATCCATAGATGAATCTGAAGCGTCAAAAAATAAAATTATTTTTCAATAAAAAACCGGGGTCAATAACAATATCCTAAATATACCAGTAAAAGAACTATTTGTTGTTTCTGTTTCAGCCTTATCGGTTTTCGAGTCGTTTGTTGCAGTCTCTGTTTCTCCTGTTATGTCGATAACATCCGGTTTATCGCCTTTGCTAATGGCATTCGGTTTGTTCATTGTACGTATAGCGATAATTTTGCCACTATCCAACTGCATGTAAATGCCTTTGGCAGATTTCAAAACCATCACCCTTTGGCCAGCTTTAATAACAATTTTTGATTTATTGCTGGAATTTGTGGGTATGACAACATCTAGGATAAAAGATAGAGAAAGAATTGAACGAATATTTCCGATTATTTTAGATATATTTTACCCAAAGGTAGAGACATTTCCTGAGCTGTCATGCCTTGCTTTTGCCATACTTCAGCCGGTATCCATCTAGTGGAGCGTAGACCACTGCTATATTTTTGAGTAGTTTGTGAGCGGGGAGCTTGCATTGGCCGTACCTGGAGGGATCAAGAAAAAAATGATAAAATTCTTAGATACTTTTCTGTTTGCTTACCGAAGCTATCGGCTTTGTTATTAATGCCCCATCCTTTCGTATTGTCTGAAACTGTACACGGCTTCCAGTACTAATGAAGGTCTGCTTCGATGATGTCTTCTTTTGCATTTCGTAGCTACGATGGGCTAGTCGTTTTTCCGCTTGCGACAGCTTATCATTTTTACGGTCCACTAACAAGCTCTCATGGAAGAATGGTTCTTTGGTCAGCAGTGCTTTATATTCCTCCAAAATTTTTCTCATTATAACATCCGTATACGAATCCAAGGGTTTTTGGAATTCCACTGCATTACTTTTATCTTCGTCGTCATCATAGTCATAACAAAGGTTTGTTACATCTTTTATAGATAAATGATTATCTGGATTGCATTCATCGACTACGCGATCAGACATGCCCTGTTTTTTAATTTGACGATCGTAGATTTTTTTTTCTAAACATTTGTCCATTACTATACGATAGATATAACAAGAGCGCTTTTGACCATATCTGCAATGTGTTAATTATGAAGTATTTAATATGAGTAACATACCAACGTACCAAACGCAATTAATACAACATTAAAAAAAGGGTATATCTTGAAAAATCATAGACAAGTTAACGTTCACTTTTACTTACGACTCGTAAATTGGATACATTTTTCTTTTGCATTTCACATTTGCTCACCTATATATCCGGTATATAGCCTGGGTGTCGTGACAAGGATTCCAACTGGCGTCAAATATAATAACACGGTTGGCACCCACCAAATTAATGCCCAGTGAACCAGCTTTGGTGGAGATAAGGAACAATTTTACATTTGTATTCAAATTGAATTCATTAACTAATCTTTCACGTTCCTGCGAAGTAGTTGAGCCATCCAAACCTGTTTTTTTAGACATACAAAAACATAGAAAAAGTAAAATAATAATATATAAATAAAATTCAAGTTAAAAAAACTTACGAAAATAATTTCGGCCAAAAGTCCAACAAAAATCTGTACCCGGTACTTGATTGACTTGTAAAAATTTTTCAATTAAATTTAACGTAAGTAAACTTTGACTGAACAACAGAACACGATCACCGATACGAATGCTTTCGTTAAGAATGCAAAAGAAAATTTCCATCTTGGGCGAATTCGTTATCAAGCCCGGTTCATATTTTTTGATAAGTTTGGAAGCCCAGTCATATGTAATTTTATCGCAGCCCCGTCTCTGTTCTCCTTCGTTATTTTCTAGAACACTCGTCAGTCCCGTCGTCGTGATATCAATTTCGGATTTTGATTCCACGTCTACAGCATTGACGGGTTTCTGCAATTCATCCTTATTCATGCTAATGTTCTTATCCATATCAATATCAGTTTCGATGGTTTTTATTTCTTTTGTATCTAAATCAACAATTTCCGAAGAAGAATTGTGATTTTCCTCCGTTGGCATATTATCGGCAACTGGTTGTTTAACCATGCAGCCTACGTAGTTAGGTTTCAACGGACTGCCCATGGAGCTAAGCATCGATGAATATGGGAAATACGATGATTGCAAATCCTGTGGATACGTGCTGTGATTGGGGGTGGTGTTAAAAGCTGAATTATCGTATTGATTTAAATCGCCATACAACGTATTCGCACTAAAAAGTATAGGAATCGAAAATATTCATTAATATTTTGGCAGAATTTTAATTGGTTTCAGGCGGTCTTACCTTTGATAGTTCATTGCATTAGACGTCGCATTGATGGCTGTGGTGGGATTTTGTGTTCCTGTTATATTATTGCAATTTATGTTGTTGTAGTTACTGTTCTGCAATAAATTTCCCCCTCCATGCGGGTTTGATGTGATATTGTGGACTGAAGTTACTGAATTTAAACTGGGTGCTGTTGTATTTTGTAGTGGAACAGCAGGCATTTGTTGTATTGAACTAACAGATTTATCAAAAGTGTTGATTGTTGATAACTGTGTCGCCAAAAGAGGGGGTGGTGGCACCGGTATGGGTGGTGGAAATCCATCTTTGTTAATATTAGATATATTAGGAGCAATTTCCTCTACCTCTTCAATATCCAAGTCGAAACCATATTCTGCTACTTTTATGGCGTCGTAAAGTACGTCTGGATGATTCCAAATTTTACAACACACAGCGAAAGCCTTCAGAGGATTCGGTACGTTCTTCGTACGCACTATATCGTTCATGAAAGTATCGTACAATTGCCTTTGCAAGTCTGTCATTCGGGTTAATATAACGAATTCCTGTTTCTCAGGCAGTGATTGCTGTAACACCGTATGAGAACGTCTTTGTACAAAGCCTACCAACAACGAGTGCAGCACGTGAGCTCTATAGCGCATCAGTTTTATGTCGTCTGGCGTTGAGTCTACGCATAAACCATTCTGTATAGGTCTTTCGAACATATTGCAGAATTCTGTTTTAGTGCCCAAATAATTGGGCCTGACAAAGTCCACCATACACCAATATTCTACTAGATTGTTTTGCAATGGATAACCAGTCAAAACAATGCGTCTGCGGGTACGTATTTGTTTAAGAGCTTGTGATATGCCTGCTTGGGAGTTTTTAATACGATGTCCTTCGTCACATATCACTAAATCGGGACCGGGTCTAACTAACGCCTCGTAAATTTCATCCATTAAACGATGATGGGATTCATCCAATTCGTCATTTCTTAACTGTGATTTCTTGCTGCGCCTTTTTCCCGTTGTGCTAAGTTTTAGTGCCATCAAACGAAATAATTCATAACCGATCAATAAAACACCGCCTTGTTCTCTCCATTGTAATATTATACGAGCGCGGGCACTAAATGTTTTATGCTGGTCATTTAAAACGAACACATCGAAATTCCTCGGCCTCACATATTCGGGATTTTCAGACATTTTAGGAATCCACATATCGAATTCCGCATTCCAGTTCTGTAGGGTGTTTATGGGCATAACACAAACTACATATTTGGAGGGTGTGTACCTCAGGAATATATCACAGAAGCAAACTACTTGTAGCGTTTTACCTAAACCCATGGAATGAGCCAAAATGCAACCGAAGCCGCCTGACGTTTTGAAACGTGTGGTGGATTCGATAACGTTGTCGAACAAAAAACGTATGCCGCCAATTTGATGCGGCTTAATAGTTCTTGCTATTTGCGGTGCTATGAATATGTCCTCCTCACTGTCAGGATGACCCACATTAATTACCACTCGTCCTATATGATCGGGTATATTAAACTCATCCTTCACATGCAAGCCGCTATTCTCGGGATCATCTATATCTTCCTCAACATCTTCTTCGTCATCGGACAATACAATGCAATCGTCATCTGAGGAACTATCTTCGATGGTCACCACTTCCGCTGGTGCCTTGATTTTCTCATCATCATCTCTTACATCTTGAGTCTCAGTTTCCGTCGTGGTTTGAGATTGTTTGCTATCATCTTCTAAAACACTACTTTTAGGACTACCGCTTAGTTCCAATAAATCTTCAGGATTCTTGACCCTATGTTCGTTTACAAAGCGATCAAAATGCGTTAGCACAGCCTCTCGTTGCTGGTATTCACGTAACAATTTCTGTTGTTCCGCCATGCGAGCCAAACGTTCAGACTCTTCATGTTGAGCCTTGAGAGTGTTTGTATCCAATTGATTGGTATCCATAACATCACGTATATTTTTACGTTTCTTTTTTTCATCGATAGGCGGTAAAACTGTCTTTTCTCGTTTCTGTAATAGCTGGTTTAGATCGCTTTGCGTCTCTGTGCTGGATTTTCTTTTCTGAGCTTCTGGATTGCTAGGGTTGATATTATTGCAGTCGTTATTAATATTTTCATTATCAACATGTTGATTGCATGTATCGACACTGGTGTTGTTAGTCAACGAGTCCAAGGTTGGAGTTAAAGGAACAGTCGCACTCGTCATTGACATTAGAGGAGCAAAAGGCAAATTATTGCCCGCTAGTGCTGCTGGAGGTGGGGGTATATGCTCTACATGCGTAACTAATGGTTGAGTAGGCATCAGTTGCGTTGCCATCTCCGTACTTGGCCTGTTCAATGAATCGTACGGAGGGTACTTGGGATGACCAAACGTGTCTGGTGGTTTCATATTGGCTAAATAATTTAACTCCGATTGCGTATCCATCTTAAATCTTTAGGTTTTCTCTTCTGGTTTTGCAAATTAATGATGGAACTGAAAGATTAAGAAAAAACTTTAATAAAATAAAAAAATGTTATGCGAAATTCCTTTACTTTTATGTACTGTCCCTCATATTCCTCGAATTAGATTTACGTCACTGAATTGTGAATAGAGTAAGTAGGTCTTAATTTACAAATGTACAAAAACTATTTTCAGAGAAACTCATTTACAAAGTTCAGAGAAACTTAGTTACAGCGACTAGATGATTATCATTCTATATTTTGCTCCATTGAGCGCACTTCTTATAAACTTTCAAAACACGTAACGAATACTGCACTTTCTTTCGACCTTTCCCTTAATCCTTTAATATTTTTGGTAATTCGTACAGTCTTACTTAACCTTACAATTCGTGCTTAATCGTGCTTATCAGTAAATTTTTGTTAATGTCAGCTATGTAAGCTATGTATCTTTTTATGATGCCAGTGGATGAAGTATCAAAACCCTTACTACAATTTGATTCCGCGTAGGACACTTACCCTTTTCAACGCCCTATAATAACATTCAGATTGTCGCCGAAAGACAGAGATGGACATACCGTTACACAGGCTTTCTTTTATCTGTGCATTCGATCTCTACAATACCTCATTTCATTTCGTATTGCATATACACACAAACAATTTCTATTACACCAAGAATGAGCCCTAATTCGATTACACCAAGAATGAGCCCTAATTTTATTACACTAAAAATGAGCCCTATTTCTATTACACTAAGAATGAGCCCTAATTCTGTTACATCAAGAATGAGCCCCAATTCTATTACACCAAGAATGAGCCCTAATTCATTTCATATTGCATATACACACAAACAATTTCTATTACACAAAAAATGAACCATATCTTGTGAAGTATGAAACGACTAAATCTCGGAAGGGATTATGCGTGCCGAAGTCTTTACAATCTTATTCGATTCCAGGTTGTGAACAAGTTTTTGGCAGAGCGTTTTCGGGCTGAGCGGACAATTTCAGCAACATAATCTTGTATTATTTTGTTTGGCTTCTGGCTTCGCGTAACTACCCTTCTTTTTTGCGTTTTTGCCATCATGAAAAATAGTGAAAAAACTGAAAGCCTATCAGATATTTTTCAATTTTTAAGTGAACATCGTCTGCTAGAGTAACTGTAACTTCGCAACGGACCAGGACCACACATAACAATCGAGACAAAAAAAAAAACATGTAAGAAAATAATATTCGGTGGTAACTGAATCTTTTATACCCATCACCGTTATTTTAAAAAAGACAAAAAAATAAAAGAATTAAATTTTCATACTCTCTAATATGGAGTGGACGCGGCTAATTTTTTTTATATTCAACATAAAAGTTTTTGTCGTAGAGGCATGTGGGCGTTGTAGGCGTGTCTTTTGAAAAGTTTAGGTTAATTCCAAATTCTTTTGCGAATTCGTAGGCGATATCTTCATTTTCGCTAACGGGAGAATGTTTACCACAAATACTATAAAGTTGCGCCAACACACAGATGGAGAGACTATTAGGCAGACATGTTTAGGCACAGTCCAAATTACAAATTGGCCAATAATTTATATAATTTATGGGGGTTTCTGAAGCTGATTTCTGCGCTTTATAAAGGTAACGTAAAAAAAATTAAATTTTGATACACTATAACACTCGATAGGCGTGATCAATTTTTACCAATTTTGTACACAAATTCTACAGCATCACTCATGGAATATGCGATTAAGTTTTTATACATTCATCTTCTATGATTTATGAGTAATGAAAAAAAAAACAAATTTTTTATTTTTTTCGACAAACACAGGTGTTCTCAGTCTACGTGGTACTGTGGTCGTATTCTTCGACTGATTTGCCCCTTTTTCAATACAAATTCGCGTGCAAGAACTTCCAATGTTTCTGCCATATTTGAAGTCGATAACTTCATTTTTGCGGCCAGGAGAATATTTAAAACAGACATTACACAGACAGGCAGACAGACAGACATGCTTAAATCGATTTAGAGTTTAATGCTGATCGAGAATAAATGAATATACCTCTCATTCTTGGGTGATATGTACAAAAAAATGAAGATGATATTCGACAGGAATTTAAAAGGTATAAAGGGATTAATCCTATAAAAGAGGCGATCGCCAAACATCCTTGGTATCCCTTGCTATTTGCCTCTCCAATCTTTCATTATGTTCTTTCCAACTAAACAAAAAGTATCTTTGGATGGGTATTTGAAGGCTAATTTTATGATATTAAGACGAGGTTCTCGTGTACGCATTTCGAACCGGTATCCAAATCACATTCATTCCTCAATAAGAGGATCATTTAACATGACATCGATTTCAGAAATATACATAAGTATTGATGCGAACCTTTTTTTTTTGCATTTAGGTGAAGGCCGATTTGCTTCCATAGAAGTCTATGATATTTTTAATGCCGTGCGACTTGACGTTTTAACTTAAATGAAATTATTTTTTTAAAAGAGTTTTATTACTTTTAATACCCAACATTTATTCATGTTTAAGAAAGCCGCAGAGCGTGCCAATTACTTATTTGTTCTTTCGTTAACTGATCAAGATATATCTCAGTGACTGTAGACATTCAATTGTATCGAATAAAGCAAATTATAATATACACAGTACATATATATATATGTATATACATATATATATACGTATATATATATATATATATATATACGTAAAGTGTAAGGATTAATCAAACCACTGTAGTGAATATTTAGTGAAATCATTTCACATTATATGCTGCGTTGAACTTTGCTATCCTCCACAATACTTTTATTATTGTTATTTCATTATTAAAACAATTCAATTATGTTTACATAACTATATACAGTAAATTGATGCATGTGAAGTGCAATGTTTGAGGTTTTACGACAGGGCATTAAAGAACAACATAGACGGGAAGGAAATACGAACGAATTAAAGGAAAATCAAGATTTAGCACAAAAAAAAAAAAAGATCCTACAAAGCATAAGATCGCGGGTACGACATTAAACCTTTCAAATTTTGCTTTTAATTTTTTCGCGAAAAACCTTCATATTATTTTGTTAGACTTTCAAAGATATGTTTGCTCGATAAGAAAGTTTGTCGGGTCATTTAACAGGGTTCTAATTAACTTTCATCTTTGTAGTGCGGTGTAAAAATTTGCGTAGTTTGTATGCCAATTTGAGAATCCCATTCTGTTCAGTTCAGTTCGTAGAGTTGTGAGAAGTTTCAAAGTTACGTAGCACAACGTATCAATCAATCAATATGCATAACATTGGTCTTATTTTCTAGCGAAACATTAATAAAAATGATTGCATTTCTTTCTTTTAATTAAAAAATACGCGGTGGAATATTTTATCCATAAAATGCATAAGCCGATTAACGACCTAAATTCAATTCCAGATAAGTTATCCACAAACTCTATTTCTTCTACATATGTTTTTGTGTTTTCTTTTCATTTTGTCTTCTCATGTTATGTTTATACATCCATCGTAAAGGATTATTATTGCTTCTTGTTTCTTTTTTTGACGGTTACTAATAAATCATGTCATTATAATTATATGGAAGTATGTGAATTTATTTATTTATTTTTTTTGTTTTAAATTAAACTCACTCTTAAAGTAAATATGCAGCATTAGTTGGTTGTACGTTGTTGTTGTTGCGGCATAACTCTATGTATAGAGTAATGGTTTTTAGTTGGTTTTTAGTTATGTATTACTGTGCGAATGCATGTACTGTATATGTATCTATAAGATACACATAACACTCAAATTACATTTACAGCAAAAGATTTTACAACAAAAAAAAAAGAAAAAAAATAATAAGAATGGAGAAGAAATTTTCATTTTATACATATATATACACATATATATATATATATATGTTTGTACATATATATATATATATATATATATATTCTTAATTTTCTCTTTTGCTAACTACTTCTAATCGATTAGTATTTGATTAATAAAATCATACATATATATATATATATATATATATATATATCAAACTTTGTTATGCTTAACATATATATATTTCTTTAAAATTTAGTTTTATAAAAATGAAAATTTTTTTTTTAAATACCTAAATTAATCTTTTCACTTCATCAAGCTACACACATCCATTTCGACAACTTATTTATAGAGATTTTTCTCCTTTATTGCTTTTCCACTTGAAGTCACTTCGACACACAAATCGAATTTTTTCACTGTCACACCTTGCCCATCCATCCATTCAACTTATAATCACTTGTCCTAACGATAGTCATTCTTTTATTAAATTTATCTTATTTCATATTTTGTTTGCTTATCCTTTGATTAATGAGATTAAAGTTAGCCTTAAAGTCTTTACAAGTTAAATGCACTAATTTTCGTTAATTTGCAACTCTTATCAAACACACAAAACATATAAAATACAATAGAAACAAATAACTCAACCTTCTTTTCCTAGTATTGCCGAGTTGCACGAAATCGCTCAAATGTTTCCCGTTAAATAGGAATTGAATAATCGTTTGACCAAAATGGGGAAAATCGAAAAATTTCCCAAAAGTAAATAACCGATTTTAGATAATTTTGCACATGCACACAAACTTAAGCATTTTTTTTTTTTTTATTATCTTTTCTTAATATCTTTAATACTTTCGTTTTTCCCATTATTCAATGGCTTTGCTCTGAAAGGATTTGCCCCTCGATTTATGAGGCTCATAGATGGCAGAGATGTAGCTACTTCAGATGCCAAAGCCACATTGCTGACTGTGGCAGTAATATTTTCATTGCATTTTTGCGTTATTGGCTATACTTGTTGTTGTTATATTAGCCATTGAAAAACATTTTAAAAGTTGGAATCAGTTGTTTTTTCCCTATAAATGTTTGGTGCTATATAAAACGAGGGTTTTACATCAAACTGAAATATAAATGAGAAATGAGTTCGACCACCTGTTGAATATGTAGACGCAACACCCTGGGTTTTATATCAAACTGAATTATCAAACCTTGGGTTTTATATCAAACTTAAATAGAAAACCTTCATAGAAAGACTTCAGAAAAAATCTCCTTAAATTTATTAATATTATTTGACACAAGCCGGCCGCGCTTATATTTCCAATCCTCGGAAAGAAATTAATTTATAAATTTTATGAATTTCACATCTTTGCACACACGTATTATATAAATAGAATATACATTATATAAAGTATACATAAATATTTATCTGTTTGTATAGATGTATATGTTGTGGATGTATAAATTAATTTCAAGCAAACAAACGGTTATGGTCAAGCAAAAACTTCACGGCTTTTACTATCAAAAATCGCTTTTGATTCAGAGGTTTTGTCATTTTTCTGATGCATCCATTCATTACAGAAGTTTTGAGATTTCCGATCGAACAATCGAAGCAAGTGAGCCTTACGGACTTATTTTGCGGTCAGCTTCCCACAGTTTCGGGAATTCTAGAGGGAACGACGAAAACGACAATCGGACTAGGCACACGCCGTGTCGGTGGAGTTAAGTTCTCTTTTCGCATTATTAGAGATTTATGTGGTCTCCGCTATCAAGTCAGTGTTCGTTGGTTTATGTCTCAATGCGATAGAGTTTGGTCGTAGCTGCACTGAGTGCTCGCTCGGTAAAGATATAACACTTATCGAGTGGGCAAACATCGACTAGGCTGTAGCCACCGTCTCCCTATTTCTTTCTTCTTTTCTCTTTCCTTACTTCTTTCGGAAAAAATCTGGGTTGCAATAGTCGTAATAGAAGACGAAGCCTTACTTGTTAATGAATTGTGAACACTTCATTCCAATTGCACCAGTAGTTGACAGTCGAGAGTAGAATCAATTTCGATTACCTTCCAATCCCACCAAAGTTACGGCTTTAGTTTAGATGGCGCCAAGTTGATCTTTGCTAGCGTTTGTTCAGCCTTATTCATCTTGGGCTACGATCTTTTTCTCACATTGTTATATTATGGGATTCACTTTTCAATATACGTTACCAAACTTTCCAAAATTCTTTTGATTGCGTTTCGTTTCGACAGCGACCCTCAGATGGAGTCCAATAATATATTTACCGTTAATTATAAAGTTTCCTTTTCGTATCCAGCCTTGTAGTTTAAATAGTTTCAAGTTATCTTTTCGCAGGCAATATTTAGCTCCGTAGTTGACATGCCGAAGACGAATTGTGTCGATCTTTCTTAATTTTTTGTATGATTTCATTAATTTTATTAACGATTGGTCGACAGAGCGCAGCCCATTCTTAACATCGAATTTTTGAAAACAGTAATCAACAGACCATTTGCATGCTTGTGATTTTGATGAAGCAGTTTCGCCATCAGTTCTTTTCCAAGTCTGCGAAGTGTTGTTACCTTAGTTGATGTTAAGTGAGTAAAATAAAACGATTTTTTTATAAACTTTTGGCATATTTTCTGAGTTAACAAATGTCACCATAGTATACCCTACAAAATTTATGATCCGATATTGTAATAAGTTTGTGTGGACATATACAGGTAGACGCACCTTTTATTATACCAATTGATTTAGAGGAACTCGCTGAGTCGAGGTAAGCTTTTATGCCCGTCTGTCCGTCCGCCTGTCTTTCTGTCTTCTTTTGTTGTATTCAATCCGCTGATGTGTTTTAACTCAAGCACGAAAACTATTGAAAACAGTTCGGGTTGGACCACTTCTTCGACCACTTACCTTATTTGAAATGATCTATGATTAACTCTAAAGTGGTGTAGAGTATTTAATGGTGATCAATGGCCCTTTAGTGTTTTAATATTAAATCAATGCATTCTTACGTTTCTCACGAGCTGTTCTATGTCCGATATACGCTATACTAAAGCTATTCATAAAGAAAAACTTCCTAAAATCCATTTACTACTACTACATTTACTACTCTTTGACAGCTCACAGCTCACGATTGCAAAAACTGATACAGAAATCTATATCTTTTCTGACTGAATGGCCAATCAAGTACATCTCTGTACTTCATGGTAGATGCAAGAACAGAAAAAGAAAGTCCTGCTTACCTAATGTTAAATACCTATTAGCCAGCCAAGCATAACATAAACGATTTTCTTTTGAGTTTCTAAATATTTATTCGATGAATTTCAGCTACTTAGTGCTTTCTATTTCCATAGTTCCATCTAATTATAAATACAAGTTGTTATTATAATATCCGTAAAACATTTGAATATTTTTTCTTTTTTTGTTTTCACATACTTTCCTTTTTTCTTAAGAAAGTATTTTTTTAAATTTAATTAAAGTAAAATATTCGTTTATGCTGTTTTGCAGACAAAAAAAATTTGAAAAAAAAAAGTTTAATATTTTACAATAAACATCTTCTTCGCCAACAATAACAGTAGCAATGGCGGTGACGACTGCAGCGACAATAAAGTTTAACATGGCTATGCGTACAGCAGTGATGGTACGGTGAGCACAGTGAATAACAGGAATCATGGAAACAGCATGTCACATAAGTCTCACACATCGTGGCTGCAGAAGAAAGAAAGAAAAAACATTTTTCCATTTCTGATTACAATTCGATTTAAATTTCAACATTTTTCACAATCTATTCGTAATTTTCTACGTATACGGTTAAATTGACTGTTTCTAAGCATCCATACAAACTGGTGTGGCCCTGATTTGCTCACATGGTTTTAATCGAGAATATTTAGCATATTGTTCAATATCGCAGAGTATGTACATTTTCAGAGAACGAGTGTCCATTACTTTCTACTATTATTTCTCGTTGTCATTCTGAGTGCGTAAGTCTCTGTCCATTAATTTTATTTTGACAAAACAAAAGATCTGAGGTAAGGTAAAGCATCTCATATTGAACGGAAGCAAACCAGCAGTAGAACCAGTAGTCCCAGAACAAGATTAACTTTACACTGAATTCCGAATATTTTTACGAAACGTGAATTCAATATTTCATCACCGAAGGATGAGAGTTATATTCATTTTATCAAAACGTTTGCAAGGTTCATCACAACAAGCATCAGAGATCCCATAAAGTATTTATATTCTTGATGAGCATCAAATTCTAAATCGATTTAAGCATCTGTCTGTCTGTCTGTCTAGGTTATGTCTGTTGTAAACATTCTCCTGGCCGCAAAAATGAAACCATCGACTTCAAAAACCCAAGAAGTATACAGATTCTTAGCCAGTTTCAACTCCTGTATGCACCTAAACATGTCTGCCTGTTTGTCTATCCATCTGTACGTATGTGCAAGTTTATAGTTTTTGCAGTAAACATTCTCCCGTTAGCGAAAATGAAAACATCGCCTTCAAATTTGCAAAGGAAAGTGGAATTGGCCTAAACTTTTCAAGAAACATGCCTACAACGCCCGTGCCTCTACGACAAAAAGTGTTTCATTTTGAAAATAGAAGAAATCAACTGCGCCCACTCCATATTATAGAGCATGACTATTTTCTTCCTTTACTTCTTTTGTCTTTTTTTAGCGTCAACGATGATGGGTATAAAAGATTCGGTCCCGACCGAATTTAATTTCCTTACTTGTTTGAGTTCGCTTGTTTTAGTATTTTTTTTTTAGACTCGTCTACTATGCGGGCCATCAAAGCAACCTAATCTAGCTTAACCTAATTTAAGGTTTTTTTCTTCTGCACAAACGGCCTGCTTGTTGAACTCATTGTACTCGCGTTTCTCGAAATATTTGTTGGAGAAATTTCTATTTCTCTTTCAAAAAGTATATAATGCAGGTTTTGAAATGCTCTACAAACATAAGAATTACTTGATGCTGGGAAATAGTTCCAAGGACTGAGAAGAAAATCATATCAACCACGCAATGAAAATTCACAAAATTTCATCGTTCGTTCATAAATTATTTCACGCAACAGCACTTTTAAGCAAGTAGTGTGCATTGTCTTCCAGGCAAATTTATTGGCCTCATTAAAAAAAGGGAAACACGAGCAAGAAATTATCCTCTCTATCTAACTTACTTTCTTATTTATTTATTTATTTATTTATTTATTTGCAACTATACCACGATAAAACAATACACATACTTACACTAATTATAAACAAGTGAAAACACTGTAGTGGGACGGAGTCCACCATTATATGGCATATAGCACTTCGCATAATACTGTTATTGATATAACGACCTTTCAAAATAAGGTCTTATATTGGAAGTGGTTGGAAGAGGGGTTCGATTCGAACCATTTTCAATAGCGTTCGTGGTTGGACCAAAACATGTAAATCTTAAAATATCGCGAAAAATGGCAAGAAAGAGAGGCGGTTGGACAGAGGGACAACCGCACATACTTTACGGTCGCTTTCTGAATCGATCGCTACAATAAAAGGTGGATCCATCCCAAGTCCTTCCAAGTGTAGCGCACATCCGTACAAACTTAATACACCATTGTACCGCAAGTAGCATAGGGTATAAAAATGCACAAGAGGGCATTATAAAGTAAATGTTATTAAACTGAAAAGCTGCTCAACCTATCTATCTCATCTTGCTCTATCGCTAAATCTACTATCATCAATAGAAATTTATGTGTTTAAGAATCAGAAAGTTTTTCTTGGAAAAGCACTAAAGGAGGCATGAAAGAAGTTATATGGTGAATTTACGGTAAACTATAATCGTATAGTCGTATTAATAGGTTAAGCAATTCAGATCGAATAATAGAATAATGGGAAATATAAGCTCTGAGTTTGATATTATAAATAAACGACGTAACATGATTAACAATACGTTGAAGGCTATGTTAGTTATAAAGCAAATACGCGGAAATAAATTTTGCAGCAATACTTGCAGAACTAGGTTAAGGATTACCCTAAAACATTGCGTTGAGTCCACAAAAGCAACTAATACATATATATATATGTATACATATATAAGATTTGTAGTAAATTTAGCAAGCAAGTTGAAGTAAAAAGAAATTGCATACAGTTTTGTTTAATTGAAAATATGTTCTATTATATATACCGCGGACATCGAGATCACCTTCGCACGAAGCGCTTACATTATCGAAATTTTAAGAAAATATTCATTGACCTGAGTTAGGTATACCAAGTATTGTGAGAGAAAGGAGAGGGGTAGAGAGAGGGAGAGAGAGAGATGTAGTTTGCCTCCGACATTAATTTCACGGGAAAAATACTTGTATAAGGTAAGAAAAAGATCATTTGCGAAGAAGATCGCGCACCTAAACTTTCATATGAGCAGTGCACGCACAGCTCTGGTCGTTTAATGAATGTACGTGTAGATCCAATTTATTCTGCTGAGCTTGGACATGACCTCAGCAGAATAAATCCCTGATGCGATTTCGTGTAGACAGACGCTATTAAAAAATTGCCTAGTTGCAGTTTTCGGCCCATTTTTGTCCTCGTTTCTTAGTGAGCTATACCTATTTACGATCATCGTTTTATAGGCGCCGGATAACACTCTTCGAGCTGACAATGATAATGACGAGAGTTCGAGCAGTAACGGGCGTTTGCGATTAACCCGTTGTAAAATGGCAAGCTTTCCAATAACTTCCCCGATGCGTTTGTTTGGATATTACAATCGGTCCGCCAATGTCACTTTTTGTTGATGATTACAGCAGTTAACTGTTGACTATTTATTCGTAAAACCTATTTTGACTATTTATTAGTAAAGCCTTTCCTGTCAATTATTACATATTAATACAATCTCGAATTTTCGAAGCAACGAATCATACACTATTTCAATATTTCGAGTAAATCACTAACTTTTGAACGTTTGAGCATCTGAGTTAATAAGCATATCTTGCAAAAGAAGTCTCTTTAAGTTCGAGAAAATTCGGATAAATCCAAAACGAGCTGAAAAATAAAAGACAGATTGACTTAAAATATTTACTCACATAGTAAATGAGTTTACACACAAGTAAGTAAAGCAGCTTATAACCTTTCATTATTACAAAAAAAGAAAACAGTTTGAACTTATGAGACGGCGATGCATTAAAAAACTTTAACGTTATGAAATATATATATCCTTGAAATTCTTTTGAATTAAGTTTTAGTTAAGATATTAATCTACTTACAACTTATTACACGTAAGGCAGGTAACCTTGTTATTGTTTTTTCTTTTGTTTTTGTTAGTTTGTTTCATATTTAAATTTAAGCACAAATTTTTGAAATAATTTACTTACTTTACTATGTGTATTGAACTTGAGACTATTGAACACTTCCGTTTCCTTGGGTCTGCAATTTACGACTGAATACTAACTACGTACTTAACTGAAATTCTTGTTATAATCCTTTTAAATTGAATATATTGAAAAGTTGTTATGGTTACTAAATATTTATTGATAAAACTTAAAAATCACGACCTATATATGAATATATTACAGATGACACGCACGTGTTTGATTTGCAAAGAAAAAAGCACAATAATAAATCAATTTATTTATAGTGTTTTAATCATATACATGACCTATCTAAGGGTATAAACACTTCATATATACGTAAATGTTTATGCACAAGAAGGTTTTTTTTTTGGCATACAATAGAAAAATTTGCTGAAAGAAGTGACGAAACTTTTATTATACATTTTTTTACCCATCTACTTATCTTGTACTTTAGATAAAAAAAAACAAAAAATATAATCATAATTTAAAATAACAGTTGTTGTAACGTTCAATACCCTTTAGAATTATCGTTTTTAGTAGCAATCCTAATATCGATTATGATCAGCTGTTCAATTGAAGAATTATCTCATCTCTAATTTCTTATCAGTTTAACTCGAATGTCAAACATGTTTATGTATTGATTTTTTGTTTGTGTTTCCTTAAGCATAAGAAAAGAAACAGGAAAATAGAAAATAATTTTAAATATTTATCCGTTTCCGTTTTGTGCTTTTTTAATTCGAAATTATAAAATATTTATAAATATCGTGAATTATTTTTATTAAAATATAATAAAATAACGACTTGTTCGTGCATTTTTATAAAAGTTATTTCAAAAATTGTTGCAATATTTTCTACATAGACATATGTGCATTTAAGTTAATTTATTTGAGTGTCGCATGTAGAAGAGGAAGATTTCAATAAATAAAACTAAGAAAGCAATAACACCGAAAATTACAAAATACAATAATGGTAAGTGAAGGAAGTTAGTTTTGTTTCTTTTCACTGTTTTTTTTTTTCTTTTTCTGCATTAACCTTTACGTCATCTTTCCTCTTTCTTCTAACTAAAATTGTTCAAGTTGTAAATGCTATGAAATGAATGGTCAATAACTTTTAATAAAATATGTATGCCTTATGTGAATTTTGAATGTTTATCATCTTAAGACAATATACATTTTGCTTAAAAGGTGTATATAACTTCGAGAGAAACATGTGTTAAAAAAGAAATCATTGACATGCTTATTCCATTGCTTGGAATGCACAGTGCGGTAACGCTTGCATCAGTTCGCCGTGCACTTTTTATGCCTCGAATTAATTAACTAAAACACCTTCTTCGAAATCGTTAGTTTAGCTTAGAAAACGGTAGAAAAACAAACTGAGTCATATCATATGAATACGCTGCTTGTTTGATCACGTTCGTCGAGTTTTTCATTGTACTTTCTATAGCAAATGCTTAAGCGAGAAAATTAAATTGGCATGACGTGAAATTCTGTGCTATTCGCTAGAGAGTCTAAATAATATTGAAATTGATAGCACAAATAGAGCTGTAGTTAACAGTGAAATAAAACGAGATGTGTTAATATATATATATATATATATATGTCTATGTAACTGGATTGCGCTTTGTTAGAGCGAGTATTTCTAACAAACGCCGTAAGTTATTAAAAAACTATTATTTTTTGGTAGCCGACATTATTTGCGGTATACAGGTTGTACGGACTTGAGGTAGACCCGCTTTTTATTGTACCGATCAATTCACAATTACTTGCTACACCGATCTAAGCTTGTCTATCCATCAGTCCGCCAGTCCGTCTTATATTCTTGTCTTCAACTTACAAGTGGCAACTTTTGAGATATTTTAATGAAATTCGTCGTGTTTTCATCTCAAGCCGATCGTTGTTGAGAATGGTTCGGATTGGATCTTTTTTTGTAATCACTTCCCATATAAAGCCTTATCTTGAAAAGGTATTATATAAATAACTGTACAGTGTTGTAGGGTACACAGGGTAGGCCTTGTTTTCGCTTGTTTTGTTTTTAATTTTTCAAAAATTTGTTCTTTTTTTATCTGTTGTATTATTAAACTTGTGTGTTAAGCGTGATCTTGCTGATTAAGCAGATGTGTATTTTCATATTTCCATGTATTTTGCGAACATTCGACGTACAAATGCGGAAGTTCGGCAAGGTTAAATCGGCCTAAAACTTTATATTGATCAAGAATACGCTTACTTGGACCGAGCACACAACTGTGACCATTAAAAGAAAAAGAAAAAAAACAAGTAAGAAAATTACATTCGGTCGTGATCGAATCTTTTATACCCATTACAGTGATCCTAAAAAAACCAAAAAAAA
This sequence comes from Glossina morsitans morsitans, assembly GCA_001077435.1. NCBI lineage: Eukaryota > Metazoa > Arthropoda > Insecta > Diptera > Glossinidae > Glossina > Glossina morsitans. The sequence goes on along the minus strand of CCAG010021563.1, from coordinate 77,904 downwards.
AAAGAGAAAACAACTAAATTTTCATGCTCGTATCATTTCGACTGGGCGCGGTTTACTTTTTGATGTACAAAATTAACACGGAAAGCAAAGGTGTTAACAGTGTTTTTTGCATACACACGTAGAGGTTGTACTCGTGTTATTTCACCGGTTTGGCTCATTTGCAAATTCTTTTTCTCTTTTGTTGGCGATATCTTCATTCTTGCGAACGGGAGAATGTCTATACAATTGCGCACACGGACATGCTTAGGTGCATTCCGAGTTTGAGATTGTCTAAAAATTTATATACTTTGGGGGGATTTTGAAACCTGCTTCTGCGCGTTGAAAAAAGAAAATTATATTTTAACACGCTATAATATTTGATTTGATCTTTCCCATTTTCGTACAGTTGCTACCGCATCATCATAGAATATAAACTCAATTTTTTGTGGATATATCTGCTGTGGAGAGAGACAGAGAGAGACAGAAAGAGAGAGAAAGAGAGAGAGATTAATGAATGAGTAAATAGCAAACAAACAATTCTTTATTCCATTTGAAAAGCGCAGGTGTTCTCAGTTTACGTGGTATTATAGGTGTGTCCTCGGGCCGATTTGGCCCATTTTCAAGACCAATTCGCGTGCAACAACTTTCAATGGTTCTGCCAAATTTGAAATCAATAGCTTAATTTTTGCGGCCAAGAGAATGTTTACAACAACCATTACAAAGACGGGCCGACGGACATGCTCAAATCGATTCGGAATCTGATGCGGATCAAGGATACATATATCTTGTGGGATCTCTGAAGTTTCTTTCTGGGCGTTTATTAAGATTAAGCTGCGGCCATTATTTGAGTGTTGTTTGCAGTTCTTTCTATTACATTAAATTTATGAAATAACATTAAAAGGATTCAGAGCCTTACTTTAGTTGAGAATATATTCCTCTTGTCCATTTATCCTTAAATCGGGTTCATACTACTGAGTTGAGGTCAATTTCAATATAGTGGACTTTACTTACAAAATTAGAACGAATTATCTAAACAAAATGATTTAAAGATGTACCGAAACAACGTTCGTTTTCCTTTGTTTCGTCATATTCTCTTCGAATGTCACGATTCAACCCTTTCGACTTCAATAAACCGTTTGCTTGTAAAGCATTAAAATATACGGCGAATAGTAAATTGTGCTCAGTGCTCTACCAGTGAGTTTTTGTTCAATTTTTCATAATTCTATGCCACCATTGGGTAGAATGTGGAATATCTGCATTTGTTTTTATTGCTTTCAACAATATTTCGTAAAATTTCATTTTCTAGAGAACTAGTCAGTGTTCTTGTGGAATTATTTTGTAAAATATGTTGTGCACATTTATATTTTCGTAACAATAATATTACTTTTGTATAAAGAGTGTCTAGAGCGGTAAATCTACTGGACGCCATTTCTTTAATAACGCGTATGAAAAGGACAAAAACTCATAGCACACTAAAATGAAAATTTCTAAATTCCAGAGAAAGTAAGATTTCATATCAAAGTGCTCAAAGGCGGTGACATACAAGCTCCAAAGGTCGCACAAAATGAGACGACTTACATTTTAAGTGATAATTTATTGCTGTGACGATCTACAACGACTCTTACAGCTTTTCCTTCGTTTCATCCGAGTGTCTGTCAGCATCTTTGAAAACAACATTCTTCGGGCAAATACGTCCGATATTTTTGATAGATTAACAATATATTGTTGTGCCAAATTTGATCAAAATATATCAAAAAGTACAGTCTGTAGGCTGAATAGAAGAAATCAAGATGGATAGGCGGAGAGACGGACTACGGTGGATAAAAAAAATGATTCTGGGTCCACCGATATAGAAAAAGGTAGGTCTATCTAAAGTGCTTTCGCACACCTTAATATACCCCTACAGCGCAAGTGCAAGATTTCTAAAAAATCCTACATTGACCTGTAACTGCAGACATGCGGATTAAATGATTTTTTATTATTTTCTTTTAATTCATTTTATCAAAATATTTTTTTTTTTTCAGTACTTAAAGTATGCTTAATAGCCATCTCAGATATTAGTCTATTACCTGCCCTTCCATTCCTCAAAAGCTATTAACTCTTTAGAGTTCAAATTTAAGATTAATCATTAGTAATTAATAATTAATGCTTAACCAAAGATTATCCTAACTCATGCTATCAACTGTAAACCCAAATAAACACCTTATTTCAGTAATTAATCACGTTACCGGATATATAGGTCCTATTGTTAATATCCTCAATCCACTCACCTAAAACAAATCAAAAAAAAAAACAAATATATATATATATATTAAGCATAATAATTATAGAATATTAATCATATTGACATACCAGTAAGCCTATAAAGTCTTTTACGGCACAATGTGAATCCAGTTCAGTCAGATATGGACACCGTAGAGGAGCTAAGCGTAGATATATGCGTAATTACACATTAAAGACAGTTTTTACCGTTTCTTTAAACGTATTTGGGTTTATTTTAGTATCGCTTTGATATTGTGCTCAACAATGTGACAGCGTTGACAAAAAATAGTATTGAAAACAAGAAAAAGGGATTACATTCATCGTCCGTTCAGTGAGCACAATTCTTTCTTTTATATAAACATCCTGGTGTTCGAGAGCGGAAGAGCTTGGGAAGAAAGACATAAGCTTAACTAATGTTAAAGTAGAATTTTTGCACCAAAAAAATGATGAAGTCTTCTTCGATACAGATATAGGTGAATGACAAAAGTATGAAAGGTAGTAACTCAAATATGTTACAGTTTAGAGGAGAAGACACTTAGGTTAGAGGAAACTCTATATCTGAATTCATAAATAATTTAAAAATCTTTTTTAGAAATTGTTGCTTTCCAAACTCTTTTAGAGTCATATCTACTTAAGAATCGTCTCGATGAAGTTACATTAAGATATATTCGGTTTGAAAATACCTTATGACGAACATAAATACTTTCGAAAGATTTCTATTAGAAGATTGAAGGAATTAATCAGTAATTTCTCGAAGTACTGATGGAAACCTTAGGAATTAAAGAAAAAATTTCTTTCAAATAATAAATTTTGTCCACTTATTCCAACCATTGCACAGCATCCAAGTTATTAATAAAAAAAAATTGATTTCTGAAGAATTTAGAAACTTTCACTTCTTAATGTGGCGTTAACTGGACTGGAAAAGAAATCGACGAATAGTTGCTTTGGTTTCCCTTGCAGACTTGCGAGAAGTTCTACGGCCATGGCTAAAAGGTTTTATCAGAAAACAAGATACACCTCTTCGCTTAATTAGTCATATACCAAAAACTATACACTATTTTTTGCCGATGTGCAATCTTTATCAAAATCCCCATATTGGAGGATATTGAAAACATCAGCTAAGGTCCAAATTTAGCAAGCTTGGTTTACTTGCCAAAGATTTCATTATTTTCCAATTGCTTCTGTCATAACAAACCATACATCAGGCGTTGTTTCCATAGAAGGATTTGCTTTTGATGAGAACTTTCATGGCATGTTCTACAAAATAGATCAACGTGATCCAAATTTCTCCTATTGTTAAATTACTAAGGGCAAATGTTCATCACAAAATATTAAAAATTAGATCTTTCTGGCAAGTAAAGTGTTGTTTTTCATTCGAAACCTCGTATGGGCTGGGGTCCAAAAAATAAATATACTTGGTCCAGTTTAAGTTTAATGTCAAATTATTGTTATGAACGAATTTTCGTCAACAAGTATTGAAAGTTAGGTCTTGTTACCATATAAATATTCAGTTTCCATAGGAACCGTAAATATGGCAATTGGTTCAAAAAATTGCCCCGACTTGATCCAAAGTTTTCACACCAACTTAGAATGCCCAAATACTATTACTAACCGATTTTTGTCGCGAAATTCTAAAAATTACAACACTTTTTCTTGTACCAACTTATCAAAATAAGGCGTTATGTGGGGTATGGTGGAAAGAGGGGTACGATCCGAAACATTTTCAATAGCGTTCGTTCTTGAGCCAGAACACATCAAAAAAATATCTCGAAAATTGCTGTCTGTAGGTTGAACATAAAATTACGTGAACATACATCCGAGGGACAGACAAGCTTAGATCGATTCAGAATATGATTCTGAAATGGTTGATATGATGTTGGATGTTGGTTAGATATCATAATCGTTCACACACACTTAATACACTCTGCACCACAAGTTGAGTAAAATACAAAACGCCGAAGACTTTCAATCAAAATGACCCTTACTTGGCTTAATGCAACTTGGCTTAAGACAACTAAAAATAAATGTTTTTGAATTTTGGTGAAAAGTGGCTACGAAAAATATTAATTTCTCAAAAATTTCCCCATTTACTTGCCTTTAATTTCATACCTTGAGAAATAGAGATTCTGGTGAGGTTTATTTCTAAATTCTTAAGCAGGTCGAACGTATTTGTATTAATTGAGTCCATTCCTGTGCTTCGACAACAATAAATTTTAGGACATTATCTTCTTTTCACATTTTACAAACATAATATTTTATAAATATTTGAATGAACTCCCAATTAGTGCAAACATTTTTGAATCACGTAATTGATGAAAGCGAAAAAGGAGTAAAAAAACATGAAATTAGAAATAAGTTCGTAGCATCGTTAATAAAACAACAACATTTAGGCAAAATTCTACTTTATTCCTCAGCATACACTTCTTCAAGAATGATACCATTCAATCCAACTTTTTTTTCTTTAATATTTCTGTGCCTTTCTTGTAGAATGAATTTTCCAACTCCTCCAACTACAACGTCTTCATTTGGAGCCATATCTCTTCCCAGGAAGCATTTGTTTACAAGATTCGATATCCCAGAAGAAGGTTCCTTCTATTTGTTGTTTTTGATTAAAAGCGAGTAAACCCACTTCTCGAGCAGGACTTTCACTTCGAACGGAGCTTCTTCATGGACCTACATGAACATTCATACAAATAGTCGGCTGGGTCACAAAACTTTAATTTTATGTTTCTATGCACTTTTTTCGTGTTTTCTGGAACAACTGCCGAATTCAGGCGTTTAGCAAAGCTAAGTTTAGCAAACCAACGAACTAAAGTTAACTTTTCGATAAACAAGAGCTGGCATAACATCTTGCAAACTTTGTTAGCGGTACTTGTTCTCCTCGAAAAGTTACAAAGGCGAATAACAAACGAAATCCAGATTTTTCGATTGTTTTGAAATTCGCAAAAGTAGCGCGACTAAAACAACTATAACTTGTAAACTAATGGTTGGAATGTAGGGCATTTTTGATGCATTTCTTTTGAAGAGTAGCACTATCGCGAAATCATAAGGATTCGTCAATAGTCTCAAACTATATACAACGCGTTGCGAACTTATTAACTGATTTGCTATATAACCATTTTCTAAGACGGAATTGACGATTTAAAGATTTTGTGGTGTATATAGGAAGGATACATCGAAGTAGTTATGAGCGTATTCTTAAAAGTTCGTTCGAGTTTATGAAATTAAATCAAGGCGCTTTTATGTCTTCAATGAAAAAAGAAAAAAAATAGAAAAACACTCTACTTCGGCGAACTTGACATCAGAAAGCGGAAGCGCTGATCATAGAAATCGAGGAATGGTAGATGATACCTTGTGTGCATCACTTGGGCTATCTGCTCTGCATTGCAATGATATTCGTGAGGTGGAAAAACTTAAGTTTGCTTTGTTGTTACGTTTTAAGGCCAGATGAAGCATTTAGCTTAAGTCATTTGTATTCGCCGGACATATTGCTATCATTGTTAACGTTCATCTCCCAATTTTCAATATGATTTGCATCGAAAAATTTCAGCATAAATACAGTTATAAACTGTTTTTTATCAGAAACAAGGCGATTGAAAATAGAACAAACACGGAAAAGTAGAGAAATCCCTACGACGTAAGTAACCAAGTAAAAATTTTAAAATCCTTTTCAAAAGGGGAAAAATAAGGAATCAAAAAAGTGAAGATTGCATTTCTGAAGAGAAATTGAAAGTTATCAAAAAAAAAAACCAAAAAAAAAGGGGGGGGGGGGTGGTGTACAAACTCGAAGAGGATTTATCTGGAATCGAAAAAATGTTTCATCTTGATATTAAGCAATAAAAAGTATAGAAGAGCACTGCTTTTATGGGATGACCTAATGGATTGTATTTTAACGATAAAAGTTGAAACCACAGCCAAAGCTTTGCGATATACATTTTCAGTTCGCTTTTCTCTTGAAGCAGTAACGAATTACCGTTGCACTACAGTAATGTAGACCAGAAAAGTGCAGATCATTGCTGCTTAAGTTGTTGAGCGACCTTAAGATCACAAACATGTTGACGTCTTATATGTATTAAGGAAACTGTCTCCCTCATATCTGTGTTTTTGTTTTTCTTTTTGTTTTCGGTAACGAGCATGTAATCATCGAAGAACTATTTAACTTGATCGCTTACTAATTTGGGGAGAAAAAAATATTCTCATGCTTTTAACTGAAATTAATCTTAAATATTAAAAATATTTTAAGTATTTTTTTATTATTAAAAAATCGAAATTTAGAAGCACCTTCAAAACGATCTTCTCAACAACATAGGAAGATGGTTAATTCTTGAACTAACTAAACGAAGTTTTTTAGGGGTTTAAACCCACTTCCAAACTTTCTAACAATTGCTACGATTATTAACATTAACCTTCAAATGTCTTCCTGTTTCTCTCTCTCTCTCTCTCTCTCTCTCTCTTTCTCTCTTTGTCAATTTCAATTTTTACAACACTTTTTTTCTCTCTAAAATTTTACAATGAGCGAAAGTTGTCACTGACTTTAGTACGTTTGCAAGTTTCACTTTGTTAGTTAGGTAGGAAGTGTGTTTTTAAGAAGCAAGGAAGCAAATAATCAAATTTCAACGCGCAAACATTAATTGACCATCTTTCTTTACACATTTGCAAAGACACCCTAAAATCAGTACATTTGGAAATAATATGAGCTCGAAGCAATATTTCGAGCAGATCGAATGAGTGCGTTTTATAAGTTGAGAAGAATTAACGATGTAAGTATTCCCTCTCTCTTTCTCTCTCTCTCCCTCTCTCTCTCTCTCTCTCTCTCTTTCCCACTCTCACTCTCTATCTATATCTCTCGCTCTTACAACTTTATTACTTAGAGAGTTTCAAAGGTTTAAAAGGAGAACTGTTGAGCAAGAAATTCACACTTTGTCTGAGGAGAGCAATTCGCAGGGAAAATTTCAGTACATTTTTGTATGTATTTAACTAGGTTAAGGTGCAAACAATTTTATTGTTTACCAAGGTATACCAAGGATATTTGTCGACTTTTTGTGCATTAAGGCAGCAAGCCAACAGGTAAAGATTTTGTTCAATCTCTTATAGTGTTGATGAATTAAAGTGAAGGATAACGATGATCGTAATTGAGCATAAGATTGTAAACTTTTTTTACCTCAAGTTTAATAGTGTGTACATAAGTAAGGACATTAACGTATAAAAGGCAGTGTCTTTACTTATTTGAGTAGAAAACTGAACTCATGTCACTTATCGTAACGATATGGTAAGTATTCGAAATCATTCAAATGACAATTCAATATAGAGAGAAAAAGTTATTATAAAATAAATAATTTTTTTCAGATATCAAATAAACGTAAGCGTGCAGCACTTATTAATACTCTGACGGACATTCAATTAAATGAACTTGGTCGCGAATTCGAAAAAAGTTCATATCTGCGAGCAGAGAGAAGTATATTAATATCGGAACGTTTAAATATATCGGTGCAAGTGGTGCAAGCTTGGTTTTCTCAGCAACGAGAATATCGTAGAAATGTAAAAAAAAGAGATAAATCTTGTAATAGCGATGAGAGCATTCCGCAAGCAGGCGAAGATACGCGATCAAATTTCTATCGAAGAACGGAATCACTTCATATCAACATTTCTCAACATTCCCCGGAGTGGTGGAATGCTTTAAATCATAAATCGTCCAACAATTTACATTCCGGAATCTCACCGCACCAGAATGTCTTAAATCAGCAATTGCCGTATAATTCATCTTCGAACGTTAGAATGCGGGTACCTTTATTGTCCATAAGGACCAACATCGGAAATATCACCCCGCGTCCGCTAAATTATACACCAGCCGCAATCAATCTCGCCGAAAACTCGGGCAGATTACCAATCAATATTGGCAATTACGTCAATAATCATAGAGTGAACGCAAGTTCTCCGTCCTCCATCATATCGAACTCGATTCCCATCAATCGTACAATTGATAATGAAGAGATTTTAACCTACGAAGAAATTGTGGCTGTTATCAAAGCTTCACCTGATCTGTGTTATAGTGATGAAATTGTAGCGATACTCGATAATACGGTTTTTTAGCATTATGCATTTAGCATTGGGTTCCTATTTGAATCTAACTTCTAAAACAATGTTTCCTTTTTAATTTGATTTTCAAATGAAACCCAGAATGGGATAAAACAAAAACGTGCCAAATACAATGAAAAATATCTGAGATATTATAACTTACCAAAAATCATTTGTAATAAAACGGAAGAAATAGTAATAGTAATATAGATAAGAGTTTTATTGATATGATGGTCGTCTTAAATTCTATTCAAAAGTTAGAAAACTCAATCGTTGCCACCATTTCGCTTCTTAACTGAAGAAAATCTGAAAAAATCGTTATTCCGGCTAAACATGTCGAAAGATTTTTAACTTACTGCAGGCAACTCTCGAAGAAGAGAACAACCTCGAGAATTGTTAGTCACTTGTTGGAAGTTCTGCTCATTGATTGCTAAGAAGAGTTGCTCAAGAAATTTGTACAAATTTCGTTGACTTTCGAAACGCGTGCGACAAATTGTAGATATCGAGAATCTTTTGTGACAAGGCCCTATAATACAATTTTTGATAAATATCATCAGCAACCATAAAATTGCTTTCACTTTTTGAGCTAGACGGTCTCACGCAATATAATCAAGCGAACGGTCTTAGTTTCACTACCACTGACTTAAACACATTTTTGTTGAAAACCAAACAACGAAACGTGTCATGACAATCGCCCGTTAACTTCAAACCACAGCGTTGTTGTCAATCATTTGAAAGGGGAAGTTCCATTGTGCGTGCCGCCTAAGTCAATTGCTTTGGAATTGTGATTTAACTTAATGAAAGGGACTCATCGCGACAGGCTAGACATCTGGACATTTTGCTTGTCAGAGTATAAAATGAGACAGTAAGGTCGACAGCACCCTTCTTGGGATAAATGCTAAATAAAATCAAGGTCATTCACGCTCCAATTTTTTCGCATTTGTAGACGTTCAAAAGAAATACTTGATCTTATTTCGAAAAGGCTGGACAGTCGAAATATTGCAGGTTAGGTGAACCATCTGAACCATCTGGGTTAGGTTAGATTGGTAGAGATTTATGTTTTTTGGTAAAATTTATAAAGAAACGAAAGCAAATTTTCGAGACTCATTATACCTCACGATGTAGGCGTCACTAAGCATCTTCACCAAATACAATGCAACATCGGTGCACAGGCTTAGTTCCTTCTTTTTGTTGAAGAAGTAAATAGGTTCTTTTCTCTTCTATTATTCCTACAGAAAGTCGGAAACTGTTCGTATGTGTAGTTTAACGGCATCAAATTTGTGTCAACTAAATCTATTTTTTGAACTTTACCGCATGAAAGGGTTTTAAGCAACGAACCTGAAGAGTAAACATAGGGACTTTGAATCACATAGGTATACTTTTTAGACCGCTCTCTTGTGGAAAGCAAGCCCTTCTATGACGATAATTTGTATTTTAAATTGGGATCAACTGAAAAATAATAAAATCTGCGACAAGAAAATCAAGTTTGCGTTAGTTAATCCAGTATCCTTCAATCCGATGAAGAATTAATGAAAAAAATATCTAATTAGATTTTTATCGTTTTACTTAAATTTAAAGAAAAAAATCCAAATTTTTTTTTGTTAACAATATTTGCTCGTTGGTTTTTCAACTTACAAAGACATGCGCAAAACACTTTAACAGCGATGGCCGTTCGATTTCTCTCACTCGGACGCGTAGGAGCATTGCCATAAACATAATCAATCAGATTTGACATAACGTTGCCATAGCCCTCGAAATGCTTCATAACAACTGAACACCGACATTGAAAATTGTTTTTCCAAAGCGATTTGTGCATGAAACCTTTCCAGACTACGATGTAATTATATGTAATTGTATATTGTATGTATATATATGATATTTTAAGATCGGCCAAACAAAATATTTCGTTTTTTTCGTTTTTCGCATTTTGGAAACAAATTTTTTTAATGTCGATGAATTTTTCCATTTTCTTTTAGATATCAAAATATTCTACGGTAAAGATGTCCTCAATAATTTTGTTAATGGTAAACGTTTTGTGGAGTTTGCGTTTATATTTTCTAAGTCAATGTGAACATCAGCATCATCATCCGCATCATCACCACAATCATCATGAATATCAGCAGCAACACCAAATCCAGTCAAGTAATAATTCGTTACAAACGGCTTTGAAAAATCATCGAATCGTCACTATTAAGGGACCATAGCGTATATCCAAGCAGCTGGCTTCATCTTTAAAAAAATATATAGAAGAAGCTAACTATGTAGACTCATCACTGTTGGAATTTAAAAATATTTCCCTTAATACCGGCAGGTGGGATAATCAACGCATCTATAAAATGATTGATTTCGCCTTAATAGGTGAACAATATGAACAAGCATCAGCTAAGAGTTTGGTTTGTTTAGCCACGCAATCGTCGGTAGAGCGCGTGTATTCTTTAGCTGAAGCATCTAAGCAATGGCAGGGCCCGATATCGGTGGCGGTGTTTGTGGCGGGCAGTGATGAATTTTCCATATTGCAATACTATGTTACTTATTTACGGTTGTGTTTTGATTTCATACGCTCCAATGTCACATTCCATTTGGCCTTCCCGTATGAACGTCAACCTGAACGTGAATCACGGGAAACGTATAAATTATTGCAAATGTTCGACTGTCAATATCCGGAAAAAACTTTACGCAGTCTGTTAACATTGCGTTCGACGGAGACGAAACGTTGGCGTTTGCGAAATGTTTATCCACAAAATCATATGCGCAACCTCGCACGTAAAGGTTGCCAAACCAAATATGTATTTCTCACGGATGTCGATATAATACCCAGCGCAAATATTGCGCCACTGCTCAATGAATTTTTAGAAACGGCCAGATGTTCGTCAAATTTATGCGCCTACGTCATACCCACATTCGAAATAGACGAACGCGTTCGATTTCCTAGCAGTAAAACGGAATTGATGAGATTAGCGCGTAAAGGGTTGGCGAGACCGTTTCACGAGAAGGTGTTCATATACAATCAATACGCCACAAATTTCTCAAGGTGTGAACATTTATTCTAAAAATCGAATAAACACATACATATAAATTATTTGTGTAGTTTACAACAAATTTCGCATACCCTGCAGTTGAACACTCGATTCGATTGTAAGTCCTTGTATAAAGTGAAATAATGAATTATTTTAACAACATTTTGCTTATACAACTTTAAAATTCCATTTCGGGCTTTCAAAGAAGACATCGAATTATTTAATTTCTATGGCAGTCGGTGTCTTTGTTAGAGACCCTCTGGCAATGCCGATGAAAAATGCTCAATTTATCGAAAATAGTGCAGAAATATGTTGACTTGTTAGGTCCACTATATCTTGGCCTAATTTTTAGAGCCTCACGAGTGGATACAAAAACAAATACCAACACAAAAACCGAATTAGATCAATAAAATATTCGATTCCTATTGCGATTTCTACATTTTATTTTGCACATTGCGACGTCTTGCGGGAATGCTGATATTTTTACCTACAACTTTTTTTACCCAAAACCTCTTCTTAAAAAAAGTATATCTCAGTGATGCCAAGAAAGCAATAACTTTTACCGGTTGATTGAAGTCTTTTTTGATACGGTATCACACTAATGTGCTGAAGTTATGTTCCGATGATTGGTTGGTGTGGGAACGTGCGGAAGAAGCCTAGTTCTTGGGAACGGCCTTTGGTGCATTCGGGTTATTGTTGCATTCAGACACAGCACAACCATATTATAAAATATTTACGTTATTCCAAATTACTTTTTGTAATGATTGCTCGATTTCAGTGAACGAACCTTTTGCAAAGTTTGCGAAAAATATCATTAAAATAATTGTGGAATTATCTAATATTCAAAATCAGCCTTTAATCGTTAAATTTAGGTCCTTCACGTCTATGCACACAATCCTCAAATTATTTTCCAGCATTCAATTTGTATAGCATTGTATGAAAAGAGAAGACGAAATCTTCACTTGCCTACTGCGAGTGTTTGGCATACCGATGACTTAGTGGACGGTATAGTATTGCAAAATGACAGGACAGATTTTGGAAGAGCAAAGTAAATTGAAGAAAATGTTACGAAATAACCCCAAAAAAGGCAAAGGAGCGCATGACAATCGGGAGAAAAAGGCCTGCATTTGCAAGAAAGAAATGTTGGCATTGTACGTTCCTACCTTTCTTATAGGTATACGAGAGGAAAAGAGGAGAAAATCGCGAATTTTTTTCGTGCCACTTTCGAACCACTTTGTGTTAATTTGTGTCACAGGCATTATAATAAAATGAAAATACCTCGTGATTTAATAAGTTCCTACACAACTATTGTATATGTATGCGTGTATGCTTTTTTTGAATTTATTTCTAATCTATAAATATCAGTGATGACTAAAATATTTTTTAATATTAAATAAGTACGTACATATATTTATATGTATATATGTGTTTATTTATACCATGCACAATACATGTGCATATTTATGTATAAATGTTTTGTTTTTCTAAATATGTTATGCTGTTATTATTATTACCGCTTACAGCTGGCTGGCTAACACCGAAACAGATCAACAACAGATCGCGATTAGTCACAAGGTGACAAATTATGAATTCCTCTATGAACCTTTTTATGTAGCGATAGATACTGTTCCCCCACATGATGAGCGCTTTTTGGGTTACGGTTTCACACGAAATTCTCAGGTTGGTTGATATGCTTTTTATATGTCCGTATGTTCGTGCATGTATGCAAGTGTGCGTATATGCATATATTGCATGCAAAAATTTTTGATTCATTTCTATTTTAGGTTTACGAAATGTACGTCGCCGGTTATTCCTTTTATGTACTGACGCCCATTTTCACCTGCCATTGGGGATTGCAAAAGAAGAATGCTCGCCCATCGTGGCGCGAACAGCAGAACACAATGAACCGCAAACGTTTCGAAACATTCAAAAGAGAGATATTAGCTCGCTACAAAAAACCGTCGTTATTCGCTCTGGAACCGAAAAAAATTGGACGTTTATAAGCATTATCGCGCATTTGGCGACATCATCTCATAATCATAATCATCATCATGATCATTAACTTTTTATTCAACGCGACGTTCGAATTCCAATCCTATGCTATGTCAAATTTTTTTTAATTAACGGAATGTTAATATCGACGTTTCCGATAGCTTTAGTGTATTGATTTTCTGCTGGTATTCATATGTTCGTGTATGTGTGTATGCATATGCGCGATACGCACCTATACCTATACGCATTCAATGCTTTTATCACTTGCTCTCCTGTATACAGTTCGTGGTACTTACTTGTAGAAAAGTTTATGCATAGACACATACGCAAAGACATATATGCGCTCATACCCAGACTTATATATAAGCGCTTAGGTGTTGTTGATGATTACATTAAAATGCAATAAAAGATTTATATTTTTTTTAAATTAAATTTAATTGAAAATAAAATTTTTTATGTATGTGTTTCCTTTCATTTGCACGCAAACGCACATATGTACATTATACACACATACATACACACACACATGCACATACACAGAGACATTTATTCTTAAATAATTTATTATAATCAGATGTGTTTTTGTTTTCAGTCAATTTCTTTGATAAATGATCTGAAATTTCTACATTAAATTTGTGTATTAAATACACAAACAACATATACATATATATTCATAATTAGTCGAGTAATCCTCTAAACATATGTACAGGCGATGAGGTAGCTACTATTATCAAATGTAAGATTTTCATATCCTGTTAAAGGCGTTAACAGATACGGATACCTTTTTAGAGGCATTGAATGAAAGCTTTTGTTACGAAATGGAAGGAAAACAATCTGATCAATTATTAAAATGAAAACATTTCAGTATACCATAGGTGCTGTCAAAAAATTGACAGAAATCGATTAAAAAAAAAATGTTAGTGTTTTTAAAATATGTAGTTTTTAAGTTGGATAGAATTTTCACTTAATAAAATCCAAAATGTTAGGACCTTTTGTGGATTGCTTCAAGCTTGCTTGTTTGTTTAGGAGATTGGAACGCCTCTAGTTTTGCATTTCTGATAAAAGACCGGAACGGGGATAAAATATTTGAAAATGCCGAGAAAGTCTTAAGCGATTTGCGTTGGAAATGGCAAAAAGCATTCAAGGAAGTCAGTATAATGGTTTTTTGAGGAAGACGGCAACGCACGGATATTAAATTGACAAAAACTTTACAAAAGTAAAACACTCCAACTGTGGCTATAGAAACTGCCGTTCTGAACAGAATCCTGTTAATCGTGCCAGCATACATGTCGTTCTTCTTTTGATTAAAAACTACGCCGTAATCGTGCCTCAGTGACCATATTCACCGAACTTAGCCGCTTGCAAGTTGTATGGTGGGTTGATCCTGACTCGCTACAGTGGTTTTACTTGTTTTTTCCTTCTTTTGGTTGCAAGGCGTTAATCAATTCTGGTAAGTAAAACATTCAGTTCATTGTCAATTTAAGTTCTAAAACCAAGGAAACATTAATAAAATAATGAAAAATCATTATTTACATTTTGGGCAGGTGATGAAGGATTTGGTTCAATCGCAATCGCATCATAAACATACCTGAGTGTTATCGATGATCGAGAGTCAGCATTTAATTTTAGCTCGTAACATCACTTGATTGGTTTTTATATTATTACGAGGGCACACATAGCCGTTTAATAGCCTATCCCCGGAAGAAATTAGGTTGCTTCAGATAATAAATTTGTAATACGTTTGTAGCTAAACACTGTAAGAACCAGTGATGATTAATCGTCAATCGCAATGTCATCTATCCTCTCCATCCTAGATTCCTTAAAACTCAATTTACCCTTTTGTGCAATCGAAATTAAATACAATATTAATTACAGTTAATTACAATAAAGGGTCAATAAAGGGGCTTAAAGCTTTTCGGAAAGTGCCTTCAGGAGTTCTGTGATGGATCGAAAATAAACGTCGACTTTGCATTGCTTTCAACGAAGGCTTCATTGCTAACCCTTCAGGCTTCATTAAAACCCTTAGGCAGCCTAACATGAAGAAGAAATAGAATTATAGTATACTTGCCTTCGTCACGATCGTTAGTGGAAAACTATTCTGCACTTATTCTGCTATGTCTTTAAGGTTCTATTCTTCTAAATATATTAAATCATTTGAAGAATGCTTCCGGCAAAAAGTAACTAAACGTTACCTTTAGGAAGGGAAATGAAGAGGGAGTTTATCTTTTGTACTTAATGAGTGAAATTAAAATCAATGCCTTTAGCCGATAGCAAGCGTGATAGAGGTAGACGTCTCTTCCCTGTGAACAAATGCAAACGCCGTTGCTTCGCAAGAAAAGAGAAGAGAAAAAAGAGAAGAAGCCGTAAATTACTAATAGAAACTTTAGTACACACTACGCGGAAAACGTCAAAAGTGAGGATCCTTTTGTTAGAAATTGTGTGATCCGGTCAGATCACTGCGGATTCTTCTAAGCGGAGTGATATTAATTTGAAGAGAAAAAAGCTCGAATGACGAATCAGAAAGAGTATACCGAAGAAGCGACGCAATGAAACGACATATATGTGATTTTCTCATACACAACTTTATCTATAAGTTAGTCAGTCAATGCATTTATTTCAATCCAGTTTGGAATTTGGACTCGAATTGAAATTTCAATAAAATTTACCTAAAATTGCATGCGAACTGAATTCGTCTTCTTCATCTTCGTCGAGTTAGCAAATCAAAAACAGATGATTTACTGAGTTGAGTGCAAAAATGGAGCTGAATGGAGCTAGTTTTCCACTAACGATCGTGATGAGGACGAGTAAACCATAATCCTATTTTTTTATTTATTTATTTTACAATTAAAGTCCAAACAATTTCGAGAATTCGCCTTGGTCATACAATTGCATCTCACCACTGGATCTTGAAGAAGTCTTCCTCCCCAATCTCTAGTTGTGGACAAATTCTCACTATAAAGCACATTACCTGTGACTGCCTTAACTTTTCCTTGGCTAAAAGTATTGCATTTGGAGCGTCTAACCCTATGGACATTCTACAATCAGCTACAGAATATCAATTCAATATATTACTTTATTAAAACTACTAGGCTCAATATTTAATGTACATTTGTATAAATTAGATCCGATAGCCTGCGTTGCTAGCACTCAATGTCTTTTGTTTCAGCCTAAGGATTTATCTCATTAGTCTAAAATTTTAATAGTAATAATAATAATAAAATATTTGTTAGGCTGCGGAAGGGTTTTGAATTAGAATTGAATTAAAATTAGATTAGAAGTCCAATGAAATTGTACGAAAATGTGTTGAGAATGTGAATAAGGAAACTTTTCCCGCTAATCACGTTTCTATTATGTAAGGATATAATTGGTTACTTTATAGTAGACGTAAAGCAATTATGCGTCCTTGCGTTCGCGGACCGGACCACCATACGCATAAAATACAGATAATCACAAAAGCCATGCACCCATGTACCCATGCACCCATGCACACCCATGCTTTTGTTGTGATCAATGAAACTTGTTCTGTGGTAAGTGACAGCGAAACGATGTCTCTATAAGCGCATTATTATTTTAAAACTACCTAAGGCCCTATGAGATGAGCGAGACTAAGTTAGATAGCGGCACTAAATCAAAAAAGATCTTACGTTGGCCAAAAGTTTACGCACTCCGTTGCTGGCATTAAAAAGCAAAATAAAATAACAACAAAAACAATTTAATTTTCTAAACAAAATTCATTGCAATAAACAGTTTTATGTAATCTGAGTGTTCTTTTCCTTAATTATAATATGAATAAAAAAAACACAAAAAGCAAAAACAAAAATGAGTTATAACGAAAATAATTTAAATTTATCTTAGTGTAATTAACAAAACATTTTTCGTTACAAAATTCCTTACAAGTGGCTACAAATTGTGACCAAAACCATTAAGAGCAAATAATAATTAACAGAAAGTTGGTTCGCCCAACTGTTCGTATATGTGTAGTCGACGTATGTAAATTATTTTTAGCCTTCTATGTGTTGTTTTTCTCATTTCTTCTCTTCTTCTTCTTCTTCTTTTATTTTGTTAGATTTCTTTATGTTTTTTTTGTTGTTTTTTTCATAACTATAAACAGATGAGTGTTTACAAGTAAAAATAGAATTCATATGTTATTTATATTAATTGCCAAATAAAATAAGTAAACTAAAGCTGTTGTCGTCTTAGACCGAATCTCGGATATACAGCATTTTAAGCGATTTTTTTATTAATCGAAATTCCTATTCTCCTCCATTTGTTACATAAGCGAAAGAATTTTTATTCATTTAATTATTTTTCTGCCTTTTTTCAGATTATGGCCAAATCAAATATTTTTGCATTTTTTTCGTGTGTCCTTGCGGTAGGGAACGCCATTCTCTTTTACGGCCACCTTATCTTAAGAAACGGGAAATAATTGTAAGACGAAGCTTCTTGATGTCATTGCTAACATGGTGCTGGAATGAAGGAAGGTTTCCAAACTATTTAATACAAAAACAAGTGGACTTTCGTTTATATAATTAGGCGATGCTTGAAGTTCCATGAGCAGAGGAAAAACTCCAACTTATTGCTTACAAAACATTCCCTAGAGGCAAAGAGCTAACTGATAACGCACTTTAAGCAAGGGTTTGAAAAGTCCTTTCCAGCTGATGGGAAAAATAAAAGTATAGAAAACAAAGTTAGGTTACGAACGAACTTAATAAAGAGAGTAAAGGATTTTCCACAATTTTTAAACTCATACATTGCTATGTAACCTGTAACCTTAATCTAGTTTTTTTGGGACCACTTAAATATTCTAAGAAGAATACAGGCGATGTTGTAGCGTATCTTATAGATAGATATGTAAGGCTTTAAGTCGTAAGTAGAGATCTGCACCATATTAGACGTTTATGCACAGCTTGGGTTGTGTAAAATCCCTTCTAAAATGCTATAGATATTGATCAAAATTAATCATTTCTTTTCAATGTTTGGCATTTCGTCGCGTCGACAAGCACAAGGACACCTTCGTTTCCCTTTGGAGAGAAAGTCTTACTGTGTGTTGAAGAAGAAAAGGGCTGTAGTTTACTTTAGGAAAAATACATATTTCTATTTAACACCGCATCTGTGAGGCCTTGTCGGCTTGTTCCAGATAACCTTGAAGAAAGTGGACAGGAATCACATAGATCAGGTAAATATAACACATGAACAGAACCATGCCACATGGAATTTCGCTTATATCGCTATTACAATATTTGATTGTCGAGAGAGAAGACGATTGTGTTATGCATTTTACAGATCATATCCTTAAGCATTTTGTCTCTGGTAACCGAAGGTAACTGAAGCCTTACTCTTACTCTTCAACTGCACATAAACAAATAATTGCATTTGTCGAAAGCGCTCGGACAATTATATGAGAGGTCAGTTAGGATGGAAACTTTGTTTTATGATTTGCGGCAAGAATAACGAGGATTGAGTCGTACTATATGAAGCGCATAGACTAGATCCATACAAAAAACATGTTGATCATATAGTGATACATATAGTGACGTTCTCCCCAAGATGCTATGGCTTACCAAGTTGCCCATTGCATTATGGCGCATACGGATCTTTGGTTAAAAGTTAATTTTTTGAAATTCTCTTTGTTGTTCTTTTTGAATCAACTTTGTCCCCTCTATCTACCCACTTCCTGTGTCAAAGTCGGGATTATATTTTCAAATTTCGTTGCAATAATCAAAAAATGCGTACAAAAATTTTTTTCTTATTACTCTTGTCACGCTTACACCCATAATTGTGTGTGTGCTTTTTTATATTTTGTCTCAGCATCTTAGAGTTTCCGGAGCAGAGCGTTCCTAGTAAATAAGAGGTCCGTCTTACATTCAAAGATCAACCAACCGTCTTGAAAGCGGAAAAACTATATAAAAACAAGTAAGAAAACTATATTTGGCGTGGACTGAATCTCGCATATCCACCATTATGCTTTCGTTTTCTCCTCTCCAAGTTCTTTTATTTGATACCCATATCACCGATGTTGTTAAGAAAAAATGAATCACAGAGTAACCCATCTTTAGGCAGATAATGTGTCTTCATTTGAGGAATGCACAAACAGTGTTGAACATTTAGTTTGGAAAAAAATAAAATTTAACCACATGTCACTTTGGGCGTGTGTATGGCCGATTTTTCCATTTTTGCACGTGAAGGATAGAGTGTTTCGTACAGTAAATGTGGAGAATTTCAACCTTCTAACTGTTACAATTTGTGAGTAACGAGCAAACACGGACAAATTTTTGTTAAGAAAAACGGACTTGCTTTCAGTTTATACTGCACTGCGGGCTTCTGCTCTGACCAATTTGGCCCATTTTCAATACCAACGTGCATGCAGAAGTCTCTAATGTGTCTATCGCGACCAGAAGAGTGCTAACATTGGACATCACACAGACAGACAGACGGACGGACGTGACTCAATCAAGCCAGAACTTGACGCTGATCAAGAACATATATACTTTATAGAGTCTCTGAAGCTTCCTTCTGGGTGTTACCACTCAGTGGTGGATATAAAATATACAAAAATCGAATATTAAAAAAACCGAATTACTTTTTCCAGAAGTTTTGTAAATCTTTAGTAATTATATTATTTTTGTTGTTTTTATTATCCCCACCATTAGTGCAGCCAGAGAATTAATGCTAAGACCAAATCTGAAAACACTAGCATCTAAGTTTATCTATCGGCTTTAAACTCGGAAAACTCTAACGCACTTGAGATTGTTTTCTTTATTTCCACGAAGCTTTAAAAATCTTATTCAAGGTTGTTGTTAATCATAGAGTCAAAGACCAAAGTTAGTTTGAAGTGTGTAGTTTTTGAAGATTTTTATTTCGAATTGCGGCTTTTTGTGGGGTAACTTGTTCTTTGCAGGCTACCTCTGTTCCTAAAATTCAGCAACTTCTTGGTAATGAAATTAACTCCAACAGAAGTAATGCTTAATAAAAGTGTCATATTTGCGTAAATATATATGTATATGTGTATATTACATTTGAAAATTTTAATTGAAAATTATTTCTTTTTTTCTTTTTTGGAGGAATTTAGTAATTTTCGGGTAAAACGCAAAAATTTACATTTCGGCGAAAAAAACAGTGATACTTTAAATTCTAATACCATTGGCCAAGAAATGTGCTGTTTAGAATAGTAAAGCGGCGCTACGATTATGTATGCAGGTGGACTGTTTTGTCCATTCAAAATCTAATAAATATTTTTTAATTTCATCTGAGTCTTTTTCAATTAACATAAAAATAAGACGAGAAAATCAGCGGATGCTATTATCACTTAAAACTATTGTTTTTGTTTTCGAAAGCTATGGGAGTTTATTCAGCACACGTTCAAACCCGCTCCATAGCCGGGTGGATAAGAACAACCCGAACTACCAAGTCGATATTCGAGGATTCAAATCTTAATGCGGTTTGATTATTCCTCCGTTCTTAAAGACTTAGCACTTATCGACTACACACCCAGTCGCTCACTGCGACCACCTCATACCTCTTCTTCTCTTCCTCTACTTCTTCCTGACCTTTACGCATTCTGCGTGAGTAGGCTATTAGGTAAGGATCGTGACCATCAAGTCACCGGTAAAAATCTGAAGTGCGATAGAGTTTACTTTAGTCGTAGATACAATAACGGCGCAGTCAGTAAAGTCTTCCCGCTTACCGATTGGGCACACACCCATCCGCTAAAACTGAGGACCTCTTTATACCTCTTTCTACATCCTTTACCTTTTTGTGACCTTCGTGCACTTTGCATGAGTAGGGCAGTAGGAAAGAATCACGACTATCAATGTTCACCGGTTTAAATCTCAAGTGCGATAGAGTTTACTTTGGTCCTAGCTATAGTAGGTAAAGGTATTCAAAGGTAATTAACTCGTGTACACACACCCACTAGGCTTTGGCTACCACTTTGCCGTCTCTTTCTCTTTCCACACTTCTTTCTGACCGTCACCATGTCACACAAATAGGGACCGTCTTCTGAGTGATTGGTTGCATTAAAAAAATACCAAAAAAAAAGTATAGCGGAAGATCCCCGGAGGGATTAGTCCTTGCTTGCCATATGTGGTCTTTTTATTAAAATTGCATTTCTTCGTATATCCGCATTACATATCACTTGTACCTCGATTTGTGCCGTAAAACACTAAACGGGAGTTTTCTTCTTCTTCCACCTCAATATATTATACTTGAAACTTTAACAGATTGAAACAGAATTAAGAATTAAAACAACGTGGTGTTAACTATACGCTTAAAGGTTACAAATCTCATGACAATATGAATACGCCCTTTGCTAATGAGCGTAAGAAAAATTAAAATCAGAAATAAGTTAAAAATATTTGATGTAATTTGTTTGTATTATTAAGGAAAAAGTGCGAAAACACCCGCAAACTGTGGGAGGGGAAAACAGCAACTTGAGTGGTATTGTGTAAAAGTGACAATAAGAGAAGCAAAGCACACATCCATATCTACAAAGAGACGCATACATAGAAAAATTAATGAAAATCTTCCGCATATCACTAAAATAATTTGCGCTTCTCTTTCATGGTATTTTTATTTTATGAAATGAAAACGAAATAATAAAACACGAATTTCTTCTCTGGAACACCCATAAAATTATTACAATATGGTGTACAGTATGATGGTACAGTGTAGGGTATTGAATGGAATTCAATCGAATACATGGAATAAAAATTTTATCTTATTTTCATGTAAAGGCATACTTTTTCTTTGGCTCTTTGCATGGAAGAAAATGTGACGGACAACCTGTCGCAGTCCAAATTTGGCAAAATTCAATATTTTGCCAAAGATGTCAGTCATCATTATGCTTCACGAATTTTCGTCATAAGGTGCTAAAATTTACGCTTTCTTGCCTAACAAATGTTTGTATTTGAAGAAAACGATTCCTTATACGTAATGATGTAGAGTTCAAAAAGAAGATGTATTTGCTCGCAAGTTGTTGCAAATAGTTTTTTATCCATATATCTTTAACTAAAGGTCACGGCTAAATAACAAAAGTTTCATACAATGGCTTACTTTTCCTAGGAAGGATTATTTGGGAAGGAGTTCAAAATATTGGCTCATCTGATCCATATTTTCAACATCAATTTGTTATGCCAAAATGCGATTCAAAGTAAAGCACTGTAAGAGCAGCGATTGTAGAAAAGAATCGATCGGTGTATCAAAGACCTGATCTATCTTAGCACCTCCCAGGTGCTGCTGAAGATGTAAACATAAAAAGAAAGAGTAGCTTCCTGCTACTTTCTTGACGGTAGCCGACATACGAAAATGTTTCTGGAAGAGAGGTTTGCAGTTTGCACTGCAATCTGTAATATGATATCTGTTAGGAGAGGCTGTTAGTGAATTAAACGCAAAACAAGTAAGAACATTAGGCTCGGATAAGGCCGACCATTAAATGCCCTACACTAATTCGGGTAATACAATTACTTGCTTGTTTTGGTAATAATTGCAACTTGCAATTGCTTTGCTTTGAAAAGTCGTTATATGGTGAGTGGTCGAGGAAGATCCGAAACATTTTCAATAGGATTCATCCTTGGGTCAAAAGACGTCAATGTACCGAATTCTACGAAAATATTTCAGAAATTGCGACCTATAGCTCGAACAGAAATTTACATGGAAGAACATCAGTTGGACACGCGGACAGACGGACAGACAAACAAATAGGCTCGGTGTCGAACTTTATAAAAAAAGGTGCGCCTATTTTAAGTCCTTCTGTGTGTTACATATACCTGCACAAACTGAATATATCTTGTGAGTGTGGGGACTAAAGAAAAACCCAAAAAGGAACCTTAAAGTAATTGCTACAAGAATCTATAAAAATGATGAATTTTGATGAATTGATTAAATGAATTGATTGACATAACATAAACTGTTACATCAATTGCAAACTATTTTGAAAAAGATCATATAGATGTCTTTTATTGACCAGCTACTCAGAGATTGTCCCCCATGCATGTGGGCCGCGATGTCGATTACGAAGGATTGTAAGTATATGGGGGGTGGGGGAAATCATGTAGACCTTGATGAAGATTAACTAAAAAATTTGTTTTATATTTGATGATGATTTTCAAAACATTTCGACAGAATATATGTTTACATATAACACATATGTAAATTGCGAGTGAAGAAAAAGTTTTATTTCCGATGTTAAGAAATTTTGTTTATATATATGTATATATAGAACATAGGTATATATTTACGTATAGACTATCCGTAAGCATACATACATGTTTAGATGAGCACATATACACAATTTTATGTATTATTACGTTATAGCTGTAGATACTATTGCAAAAGATTGACTGGAGTTTTCCGAAATAATCATGTATGCATGTATGTATGTAGGTCATCATCACTCTCGGATGTGTTCGCACTCATTTTTCTCCCTGATGATCTTTTCTCTTCTCTCATAAACGATCCTGCGTGTGTGCTTTTGTTTTTGTTTTGTGAAAAACAAGTGTTGTTTGAAATAAGCAAAAAACCACTGCATGCCATATATTATAGAACGAGTAAGCTTTAGCTTTATACCCACACCGCACTGAGTAAAGTAAAACGAAGATGCGAGACGGAGGCTGGGTGATGTGTGAAAATGCTTCATTCTATCTTTTTCTAATATATCCGACTATGTGTTGTGCCGTGTGCACTAAGACATAAAGACTACCTGCGCTGAGTGAACGCTGAAGTTCATTCTAAATCGGTATTTTTCACGTAGTGGTACCTCAACGCGGTAAAGTGAGAATAATTTTTAGAAAAAAAAAAATTTTTTTTATATTTTTTCCTTAAAAAAAAAAAAACAGAAAAATAAAACAAGTAGTGATAAAAAAATAAAAAAAATAAATAAATAAATAAAATAAAAAGTTTGTGAAATTTTTCTTAAACAAGTTTAAAATTTTTCTTAAATAGATTTTACACAAACAAAATGCCTTTCACTCCCGCTGAAACTCCAAAATGCCCTAAATGCGGTAAATCTGTATACGCTGCCGAGGAACGTGTTGCCGGAGGCTATAAATTCCATAAAACTTGCTTCAAATGCGGTAATAATATGAAATCAATCAAATAGAATCAAATCAAAACTCTCTGAGATGTAATTCACTTAATTAATATGCTAATATGCTAAGGCTAACTACAGCTAAATGCTAGGCTAATGCGTGGAAGGCAAGCGAATTAACCTCAACATTTTTTTTTTTGTGTTACCTTTGCTTCTCGGCAGGAATGTGCAACAAAGCTTTGGATTCCACAAACTGCACAGAACATGAAAAGGAATTGTATTGTAAAAATTGCCATGGACGCAAATATGGTCCCAAAGGTTACGGTTTCGGTGGTGGTGCTGGTTGCCTATCCATGGATACTGGAGCACATTTGAACAAAGAGTAAGTCTAAATCTAATCTAATCTAATCTAATCTAATCTGATCTAATGATTTCCCGCATTCAAACAAATTCACAATAAATCGGCTAACGTTTGCATATAAAAAATAATTTTCTTTTCTAATTCACTGGAAATGGAATTTTTTATTTCTTTTATATTTGTTTTGTAATCCAAAACCAAAAATCGAGAATATTTTCCTTTTGTTTTTTTTTTCTTCTTTTTTTTTTTTTTTTTTTTTTTTTTTGCCCAAATAAAACATTTTCTATATTCATTTTTATCTAATTCTGGTTAAGAAGACATATGAAAGCATACATATATACATACGTGTTCCTATATTTACATACGCCGCATGCATACATACATACCCACATATTCGTATAGATATGCGTAAATGTGTGTGTGTGTGGAAGTATGTATCAAAATAAGCAAAAAAAAAAAATTACAAAATGAAACAAAAAAAAAAAAGTAAGAGAGCGAATAAATTCTATATATACATATATATATATATACGTACATATATATACATCGTCGCTATAGTGAACCAAATCAATGCTTAGCGCTACACAACCCACACAGACACAAACACATATATATACATATATAGCCAAACACATGCAGATTCACACACCCACTCGTTCTTTGAAAACACTTGGCCATTGTAAAGTTTAGCGTCAGTTAAACTCTCTCGAAATGAGTGAAAGCATAAGGAAATGAAGAAAACTTAAAAGAAAATTTTGCATGGATGTGGGCTGCCTGTCATGGCATGTGGTTATATCTTATACATATATATATATATCTATGGGAGTGTATGTGCATGTATGTGCGTTTGGTTTAGTACAAGTGTGTCACCGTTTATTTTTAATTACATTTCTCATTTCGAAATTTCTCTTTCGTTATACATTTTACACGTTTTGATTATGATGTCGTTGTAATCGCGTTGTACCCTTCACCACCAACACACCAAGCGCCCTACGCTGTCAAAAAAAAATAATTCGATTAAAAATTCGCATACGCCATAATTTGCCTAAACAAACTCTATTATAGTTTATGCAAATTTCTTAATCGAGATTGGATTCAAAATCAATTTTAAAATTTAAATTAAGAAAAAATAATAATAATTTTCCAATGCAAGGTTTGAGTTTATTCTTCCTCGTAAATTATTAAAAAAAAACAAAAAAAAAAATTCTTTTTCTAACTATAAGGTCTCGTTAAAGGCTGCTTTGCTTATACGAGGGCCGTTTGGAAAATTTTAAGTAATTTCTCTTTGAAATTTTTTAAATATGAAACGATAGAAGGCTTCACGAGAATTGTAAGCAAAATAAAAACACACCACACGCAAAGAAATTTAATGAGACTTCTTTAAACCTTGGTTTTCAAAATTTTCTTAAAAAAGTTATCAAGCCTTCATACAAGTCCACTTGTATTGCCGTACTTTTTCCTTTTATTTACCTCGAAGAGAAACTAGCGAAAAATATCGAACGCTTTTCTTCCTACTGTAATTTTAAACATTTAAAAAAAAATTTGCCCTCTACACACGAGGGTGGAGTGAAAGGAAAAGACACAATGGGCTGACAACGGTTAAATAGCTAGCACGAAATAAAATTAAAAGCAAAGCATCATTTTTCCAGAAACATGTCCTGTCTTAGTAATTCAAGTACATTCAAGTAATACGAACGAAATCAAGATTCATTTTCAAAGAAAAGAGAGTTAGGGTCACCCTTAAAAGCTCATGTGTACGTCACTTCAATATACAACATCTATCTACATGAGTAGCTGAGGGGGTAAGAGCCGCCACAACCAAGCCAGCGCGTAAGGGAAAAGCCGATTTTCGGTAGCAAGGTTCACCCGGAAGGAATCCTACAAGACGTCTCGAAGTGCCCGAAAAAAACCATAATTATGAAAAAGAAGGCGACAGAGCTAAATGCTAACACGGAACGGATACGATTTCAAATCAAACAGACAATCTACGGACAAATGAAGGTCAACAGGCGGAAGAAATTCTGCTTACGGCAATTTGGGAAAGTAAAAGTGAAACAATAACCACTCAACAGCATCAGTAAACCAATCCTTTCGGGAAGTAAGCTTTTATATAGAAATGGAGGGAAAAGACAGAAAGGAGTCCAGAATTCAACCAACGGGCAAATTTATTAACCCGAAGAACAATAATATTTGAATCAAAAAGAACAATGTAAAAAGAAAACTTATCCTCGCCAGTCACTCATCATTTTAACAAGAAAAAGAATCCAAAATTGTCCTAAATATGGCAACACGTTAACCAGTTTTCTAAACTACTAAAGGTATTATACACTTTATGCTTGAAATTAAAGTTAAGCCAAGAAAGGGTCATACGAGAAAAATAAATCACAAAATGAGTGAATGTAGGGTTATGTATAGAAATACTATAAAGAGATGTGCTGGACTACGGATGATGACTTCAAGCATAGGAAACAATAACACGAGTCTCGGGTAGTGTGACAAAGCAAAATGAAGATCAAGGCTGTCGAAGTTTTTCCTGTCGTTATCGGCCGATTTATAACATATTCTCTGCCCTGATATGAAAATATTTACATAAAAACTCTCAGAACTTTAAAGGGAACGCAAAGTATTGCTTTCACGAAAGCCAGGTCCTACAAAACGTCAGTTCTGACATTTGTGATCGAAAATCCGAAGCCCGCTGTGCCCATACAACCTGACACTGATTAGATCTAATTTAACTTGATAAAGTTAAAGAAAATAAAAAATGAAAAAGAATACAACTTAGGATTAAAGATCGGACCAGATTTAACCAGATATATAGATCGAATTTAAGAAATTTTTTAACAATTTTCATTTCTCCCGATCAAACGAAAGATGAAGACCATCGATTTCCGTGTTCGCTTAGAAAGAGGTTTCTACACTTCTTCTTTGGTCGTCACTTTGACGTTCTTAACGCATAACAGGAATCTTTCAAACTTTAAAAGCCAAACTGATAATTCGAAAATACTCCCCCAAATTCTCCCTTTTCAGCTTATGTTAGTATTCCATTCCGAAAGATTACTTTTAAAAAAATCTTTCTTTTCCCAGAAATTCTTCAACCATACAGACCCAACCTGGTGCCTTAGAAAATCTTTAAAATTCTAATCCTAATCTCCGTCATCTTTTATTGATATTCCATACCAAACAGTCTTTACGAGAAACCTTCAAACAATAAGTTTTAACCTCGTAAGTAAGGAAGCCTTTCTATCAATCTCCTTAATGTACACGTTCCGCTCCGAATAGTCTTTATAGGAAACCTTTAAACTTGGAAACACAACTTCGTAGTTTAGAAGACCGTTGTCTCTCACTGAATGAATATAGTTTAGGACCAACAAACTTTCAAAAAAAAAAAAAAGTCCATTAAGCAGCGGAGGCGATCTTTTATGGGGTACAACTTAAAAAGCGATTACACATCAAAGACTCTTCTATAAAAATCGTATAAATCGTTTAAATACAAATCTTAAAAAAAATAATGAAAAACAGTTGCATTACTTTCTCTCGTCATTTGTTACAACAAAAGTATATATATATAAAAAAAAAAAAAAATTAATAAATAAAAAGCTCTTCTATCTATCTATCTCTCTCTCTCTCTCTCTCTCTCTCTCTCGCTATCACCTCTATTTCTACACACGCTACACTGCATCTGTAAACTTATCTGAAAAGAAAATTTCACGCTTACATACAAAAAAAAAAAAAAAAAAAAAAAAAAAAAAAAAAAATTAATTAACTTAAAATAATCTTATCAGCAACACATACTAAGTCGTCTTTTTTACGTTATGTATCGCAGCAACTGAATAACTGGTGGCGAATTCTAGACGTACCGTTGGAATTCGGGATTCTGAACACACAAAACCCAAAAGTTCTTCTGTCAATGTTTGTGTTTGTGTTTGTGTTTTTCAATTATTGTAGTCCATCCATAGTTTCGTTCGTTCGTTGTCTCTCACGCGTCTCTAATGCGTTAAAACTCCAATCCTTACGTGTGTATCTTTCTCCGAATTATAGGAAAAGAAACAGAAACAGAAACAAAAACAAAAAGTCACGCGTCCAACTCCTTATCATAATATAAACACAAACAGAAAAAGTGGTTCGTCTATTAATTTGTTTTTAATATATTTACTCATTTTTGTAATTTTTGTTTGTTCGTTTTTTTTTTTTTTTGTACATCACTCTATATATGCATACAACGAAATGTATTTACTTTTGTTTTCATTTATTCATTTATACAATAATTTATTTTTTAATGTAATGTAACTTTTTTTTCTCGCTCTTAAACTTTAATTATTTTTAATTCTTCTTCCTCTTTTATTTATTTATTCATTTATTATTAATTTGTTTTTTTTGTTTTTTTTTGTTTTCAATCTTTTGCGTCTTTTATATTTGTAAAGTTTACATACATGCATACATATATACATTTAATTAAATATATATATATTTTTGTTATGTAAAATGAGAAACTGTCTTAAATAAAATAGAGATTTCTACTGAAAAAAAAAAAAAAATGAAAAAAAAAACATCAAAAAACCAAAACAGTTTGTTGTTATTGTATTGTGTGATTGTTACTATGTCTATCATGCAAATTGAGTTTGTTGTATGTATGAGGAATGAGGAATGATAATAAGTGAGGAATGTTAAGCGAAATGAAACGAAACGGTGAGGGTAAATATTACGATTATAAACAAAAACGAATATTTAATTTCTATACGTATCGCATGGCTTAGCCAAACAAACATCTTAACCTTGAAAAGAGAAAAAAAAAAAAGTTATGCTTTTATATGTTCTTAACGCCAGATAATTTTTTGTTCTCTTATTCTCTTATTTAAACCGTAAGCAAAAAAAAAAAAAGAAGGAAAATCACGTTTGCAAACTAAAGATATTAATATTTTGACTTTTGTTGTTGTTCTTGTTATTGTTATTATTATTGTTGATAGTTTTTATTTTTAACCATATATGTTGTTCTTTGCCTTCCCCTCTCCCCTTCTCTCTCACCTTTTTTCCTCTTTTTTTTTGTCTCTTTGTACAACACATTACTCATATTTATTATTATTCGATATTAGACTCAATACTAAATATGGTCATAACGATCTCGACTGTGCCAGCAGTCCGTTAAACACACGTGAACGTGCACTTTCATGTCATTTAAAAGCAGGGAGAATTAATTTGTCATATTATAGCCTATAACCACAAACAAATATAAGAGAAGGAGAGAGAGAGAGAGAGAGAGAGGAGAGAGAGAGTGGACACTGAGTCTCTACACTGAATCTCTACACAGATTGATTTTATCAATTTTTACAAATTGCTAACTAACATCAATCTATAAATGCATAAACAGTTCTTATTAGGAAAATTTTATTCTTTTATAGACATATTTCAAAACATTTTATATGTAGGAGAGAAAGAGAGGAGAGAGAGAGAGAGAGAGAGAGAGAGAGACGAGGGGTAACTCTAATAAGCCTTTTTGATGTACCAAAAGTAACAAACAACATTTTCCTCTATTGATATTTTTTACGCCAGAGGGGCAAGATTAGATTCGCCAAATAATTATTAGACCCACTAATATATACTAAATATACGGGGAAGCATATATATTCCTGATTAGCGTAAATGTCGGAATCAATTGACTTCTGCCAGCTTCTTACTCATTTTTCTGGTGAAATCGATCAGCGGAGTAGAAAACCAAGTTTCTTCTAAAAGCTTCAAAATTACCTAAATGTGAACGAGGTTTTGTTGAGAATCATCGGGAAACGATATTAGATAAGAACAGTTGGGTGTACGTGCTGCTCGATGACAACCTTGGAAGCATTATTTTCCTTGAGAAAGGATAGTGAATGGATTGGCCTACCGAGACGTGTGGATAGTCCAAAGGCAAGTGCGGCTGCGGCCGCGAGAGAGCACCCAAAGCTGTATAGCTTGGTGTAAGTTCTTGCTTGGACGATAAACCAAGAAGTTAAAGGGTGTCTTGCCTGACTGCTTGGGTACGGCCCTTCGGCGAGTATTCGCAGTGGCTGTGGTTGCCCCAATGTTTCGCGGGGAGCTATCTAAGAGGTGCTTAGATAGGCCTCGACGTAAACCTCTAAACGAGAAATTGGCCCACACCCATTTGCTATTGCGGTACCTCAAGATAGCCGGGCCCCCTTCAATGGGGATTGTCTCTCTCCCTGGGGGGTCCTCAATCTGATAATTTGATTACCGATGCTTGTAGGCGACCCGTCTAATTAAGGCTCCACGCCAGGTGCAGACGTGAGACACACAGAGATATGATACATTAGATGAAGGATATATCCCGTTGTCTTTTTCCACCGAAACTAAGATATGTTTTTCTTCTGTTTTAAATTAACTTTATCAGGGTAAATATAAGCCATTTACCGATAATAACAATCTATCCTATTTAACTATCTGCAGGAAATTTTAGTGTCAGGCCCCGGCAAGCACATGCAATGCCTTATATTCGATCTTGTTATTTAGCGTAACGCTCATGAAATGCACTTAATTAGTTAGTAGCGAAGTGCGTCGGATATAGTGCATTGAAGTCATCGCTTTTAGTATGAGTTCCAGAAAGAAAACAACACTACGACGCTTGACTACAAAAACTTATGTGGCACGTTAGGAAGTGAAGTTGTAAAGGTCGGGAGCTATCAAAAACAGTTTGGTAAATTTTGTTTCGCAGATTTCAGTCTCAAAGAAGTCTGGGCGACAATGACATTTTGCGCTCTGTGCTGCAGAGAAACCCAGATCTAATCACATTGAAATTGCGAAGGAACTCAGCATCCACCCTTCGACTACTGAGTTGTATTTAAAATGCGATATAACTTTTCCGCCAACCCAATATTTTTCCATTTTTCTGGTAAATCAATTATGCCATGTGTGTGGAGCTTCGGGGATATTTGGATGAAAAAGTGTTCCAAGTGATTCTCACCTCTTTTAAAGTGAAGTTTAGACAATAGAACAATATTTTTTTCAGCGGTTTTCCCTATTCACGGAATACTGCGATTATCAGACAGAAACAAATAGAGAGGTGGTGGCCGCAGCTTAGCGAGCTTCTGCTCAGTCGGTAAGTGTTACGCGTTCACCGACTGCCGACTGGTGTTAATCGCATCAGTCGTTGACAGTAGAGGTTAGGGACCAATACTTTGCCCAGTTTGCAGCAACTTATGATGTACGATTATTTTTCAGTCCCAACAAAGATAAAAGCTTTGTCTTACCACGAATCGTACCACGAAACTGCGAAGTGCAGCCTTGATCGCTTCGATCGCAGTCACATGGTAATGTAGAGCGAATTATTTCAGAATTTTGAAAGCGGCTGACACATTCGTCTGCCAGAATGTTTTTTTTTTTACTTTACCATTGGAATATGGAGTGGATAAGGTTAGTATTGGCAAAGTATTA
Organism: Glossina morsitans morsitans; assembly: GCA_001077435.1. NCBI lineage: Eukaryota > Metazoa > Arthropoda > Insecta > Diptera > Glossinidae > Glossina > Glossina morsitans. Next base: position 45,779 of record CCAG010021563.1, on the reverse strand, counting down.
CACGACTCTAGCAGCGTGAACTTTTTCCTTGCAGTAGAAAGCTGCATCCATCGCTCCTTGTTCTTTAAGTGCTTACGGCTGTTCAAAATTGAAATAGCACGCCAAACGCTGACTGAAGAGCAAATCAAATATGTCCCTGCACTTCCATAAAAAAATACAAAAAAAAGAAGCTGCGATGCTACATATTATCCACTTAAGTAATACACGAACAAGATGAAGTGCAAAATGTTTATTGGATAATGTGTCACAACACTTCTTTTTTTTTGGTTGCTTATGAATTATCATGGTTCAGACGCGTTATAATAACAGTTTCCAAAGTTACGTGAATGTAAAGTCACCTTTGGGAAAGATACCACGTTTAGCTGACATATACATGAGACGATTCCTACAATTAGCTGCGAAATGCTATCACGTTATTATAAAATAAAAGATTTCACGGGTTCGATGGTCGTTTGAATTTCTTCACCCATACGCTGAAGGAAAAGCACTTCTCTACATAGCTCTTTGCAGGGGTCAAGTTTCCTTTCCTCTGATAAATGTATTGATTGTACGGAGATGTCTTTCGTTTCTCTAGCTTCTTAAAGGTGTGTAAAACAGAAGATCTGTCGTATATCGTATAATGTTCCCCTCAGTTGTGTTATTCTTGCTATGCGTACACACGCCCTTTAACTTCCTCATTTTGTATTTCAACGAATTATTAAATTTTCATCAACATACCTCAAAAACGTAGACATTTAGATTGAACATCAGAATATAAGACCGGTAGACGGACAGATAAACTTTGATCGATTCGATCGTTGTAATAAAAGGCTGAGTCCATCTCAAGCCTTTCTGCGTGTTGTATACATTTCTTTTTAATCGTAACGCTCTATTCGTGTGGCACGGTGACGGCCAGACAGGAGAAGGAGTGGGGAAACGAAGAGATAGGGAGGTGGCCGTGGGTCTGTGTGCCCAATCAGTAAGTGGTTTGCCTTTACTGGCTGAAGACTTACTGTAGTTATGACCAAAGTGAACTCTGTTAACGAGGATTTGAACTCGCGAATAATGACTTCTTGGCCGCGGTTCTTACCTATTCGGCTACGCTTGCGCACAGCTTTAATATACTCTTAGGCAAAAGTAGTGTAGAGCATAAAAATACTTAAGTTGGATATTTTGGAAAAATTGAAAGGCTAGTCTCGTAAGGAGCGATTAATCACAAATGTTGGACTAAGACGCGGGGTGTTTAGAAGGAGGGTATTCCTACGGACACTTCTTTTTTGCCCAGCAATCTTAGGCATCTTAATCACATGAGATTTTTTACGTTATATTTTATTATATAACAAATTATATAGCATTCCGCTAGAGAAGAAGCGCGAAATGAAAGGCTCTCTAAGTTTGATGATAAACTAAGCCGCCGGCTTGCAGTGTTTTTTAAACTTTAAAACGATTTTTTCCGAGCCTGCGAAAATTTTACCTAAAAGCCATTATTTAGGAAATATGCTGCAAGCAAACGGGATCGAAAAAGTTTTTAAACGTTTAGCATCAAAGCTAAATAAATGAACATTGACCAGTTTCTTTATCAAATTTATTAATTCGGAAATCCATTCCGGGCATGTAAGGACTATTTCTTATTGAGGTCGACATTCTAGTAACTGAAAAATTACTATTCAATACATTTTGCCTTTGTCACACATCGTCAAGTCGTCCATGTACACATACAAACGATATTCTTGCTATGTGATTATAATCTAAGTGTTCAACTACATATAAGCATTTGTGTCCTACGAAGGATAGCCAGGATATGTACAAAGTCCGTAAGTACGTAGAGTATAGGAGGGACGAAATAGGCAAAGGATCGCTACTGATAACACAACGGGTTGCGGATTCAAACCTCAAGTGCGGTAGAGTTTCCAGTACAGGCGAGGGTACGATCTATGTTGTCGGGAAGCCTCTAAACCGATATATAGAAAATAAGTAAATAAAAAAATAAATATATCGCAAGTGGCCGTTGTTGCCCATCTTCATACTGTCCTGTCCTGTCCTGTCCTGTCCGTCTATCACCCCTTGCTTAACGTGCGAAACGTACCCGGTACAGACTTGCTATACTTTCTGGAAGCTATAACATTTTTGACGATGATTTGTCAAACAATACGGAACATGATTGTCAATGTTATTGATTTAAAAAAGTAATAGCATTACCTCTGATAGCTCTCTGTAGATAGGTAATGCCTGCTTTGTCTATGTATGCAGATGTTATGTAATTTTCAAGTCAATTTACAGAAAATTTTAATCATTCGAAAGGCGCTAAAATATTTTATAAAAATATCTATGAAGGCGGCCGGAAGCTAAGTATACGTCGAAATATTTATAATCTCTTAGAACATACGTTCAATGTGCACATATAATACATACAGACATGCACGTACATGTTTAATATCATAAAAAATGCAAACCAGCTACTCAATCACTGAGCATTGTGTGGGCGTGAGAAGCAAATGATCAAAAACGAAATAAATAGTTTTTCAGTGTTTTAATGGAAACAAATGAAAAATTCCCTAAACAATATGTAAACTTATTTATTAAGGAAGTATTTTTTTCTTTTCAACTTAAAACTTTTTTTCATTTACTAAAGTAAGCCATTTGGGCGCATGTTTATGCCTGCATATGTGACATATTCGGATATATATCTCGATTGTAGTTGATTTTGTTATACATTTTGTGTTCGTTCTTGATTTTAGTGAGTTGGATGGTGTACGCAATGGCGCCCGTCTTGAGCCCAGAAAGATTGCTAAAGCTCCAGAAGGCCAAGGTTGTCCTCGTTGCGGCGGTTATGTCTACGCTGCCGAACAAATGTTGGCCAGAGGCAGAGTAAGTATATGATTTTTTAAAGAGCCATTTTTATCGGGGAGAAGCAAGCGGAACGGAAAGTGTTCTATAAACAAACTCTTCCCCCGAATTTTCAATAAACAAATCAAATGAATTAACGAAAACAATGATAATAATAAAATATATAATAATAGAATAATGTTCCAGTACTGATACAATAATGTAACAAACAATATAACACTCAATAGTGGAAATAATAATACAACAAACAAAATTATATTCGACTGTAACTGAATTTATTATACCCACTACCACTTTTACCTCAAAAAAGATTTAAAAAAAATGGAAGACTAAGTTTCTTCTTCTTTTAGGGTGCGCATTGAAATTTTTGTTGTATGTCTATTGCAGTCTATGAATAATTGGCAAAAAGCCCAGAAGGCAAAGGTGTTTTCGGTTTATGTATTTGAAAGCAATATCCACATTTTTTGAGCGGGAGAAGAATATTTCCCAGCGACATCACGCAAATGAAGGGATGGACAGATGGACAGACATGCTTTAATGAATTGGATAGATTGGTCTAGATTATATACACTTTATTGGCCTTTTGAATCGAACTCGTGCGAGGTACAGAGATTTTGGCAAAAACTAGGGGGGCGCGACCGATTTCTTCCATTTTCGTAAAGGGCCAATAGGATTGCTATGGTCTGTGAGCAGCGAGGAAAACATCTTGTTTTTTTTTTCTTTAGAAAATGGAGGTTTCTTCAGTTTGCACTGAAGGTGCTGTAGGTCCATTTCACCCGATTTGATCCATTTTCAATAGCGATCAACGTGCAAGACCTTCTAAAGATCATGCCAAACTCAGAACCAAGACCTGAGACCATGGGAATGTCTATCACAGGCATTACATAAACAGACGGACGGACATTATTAACTCGGATCAAAATTTTGACGCTGATCACGAATATACATGCTTCAAAAGTTTCTTCCTTGGTTTCTTGGGTTTATAAGCATTTCAATAATTTCGTTCGCTGTGGATGGGGGAGAGACGTGGGTATAATAATAATAATAATAATAATAATAATAATAATAATAATGTCAGTAGTGATAAAAGTAATGTAATCATTGTGATATAATGCAAAAATAATGATCATAATTATTATAAAAATAATAGGGTTACCATCGGAGATGCTTTAAATGTTTACTCTGCAATCGCACTCTGGACTCGACAATGCACTGTGACGGTCCCGATAAGGAAATCTATTGCAGAGGTACAGTCAATGGTGACAGCAAAAAAAAAAACATATTTAATGTGATTATTGTTGATTCGTGTGACTACCAGATAAACGCACCAATGTCGTGTCCATGTTTAAAATAACTTGTTTTGTGTTTTAGAATAATTTAAAGCATTCATCCTCGTTTTATGTGCAGAATAATTTATATAAATATCGGAAAGAGAATATATTTGAAAAATTTCTTTAGGACTTGAGAAAGCGTAGTTTTTTAGAATTGAATTGAATTGTTCGGACAACCTTCAAAATGTTAGGTTATATGTTTTTTACTTTTATTTTACAAAGACTTTTGCAGTTGAAAACTATCCTCTCTTGTCAATTTCTTAGGCTTGGCATAAGGAATGTTTCAAATGCGCTAACTGTTCTAAGGGCTTAGATTCAATTCTATGCTGTGAAGGACCCGATCAAAATATTTACTGCAAAGGTAATATTTGTTTTAATTATCATTACAATTGAAATTTCACAAGAATTAGTAGTCTAAGAAATACTGAGCCTAATAATAAAAATTCAGTTTCATTTCGTTATCAAACGCCTATGCGAGCATTTGAACCGAATTGTATGAAAATTGATTTCATAGCATTTCTATATTTCTTAGACTACTTACTTAAGTTTGTGTGTATATTCGCTTAGCGACAGTTACTAACTTTGCGTATTGTTTACATTTGTTTATTTACTGTTGTAAAGTTTGTTATGCTAAAAAATTCGGTCCTAAGGGTTACGGTTATGGTCAGGGCGGAGGAGCTCTCCAATCAGATTGCTATACCAATGGGTAAGTTATAGTGTTAAAGGTAAAAAGTTAATGTTATCGCAATAGTTAATGTAAATAGTTAATGTAATCGCAATGATAGGCCTTTAGGATCTAAGTTTTAATAAATACTTACGTTGCGATTCTTATGATTTCTTATGATTCTTATGAGCTTTCGGTAATGAAGTGGATCTCCAATGACTTGAATCTTTTGCCCGGCTTGCAATGGCTTATTGTCTAAGCTTCTTTAAGTCACAAGTCGTTGACATATAATCTTTTACAATATCGGGCCATGGCCACAAACAGTAGTAGTTGCGAGCAAGTTTATATAGTTGGATATATATTGAACATCTTCGTTCACACATAGATTTCACTGCATGATTTTGTTACCAGTCTAGTTTGTGGTGTCTGTGGCGTTTAGCCTGTTTGTGATCACTTGCGTGTCAATCTAATCGCGTGTAAAAGAAATCTACTTAAAAATTGAAAATTTTTTTTCTTTCTAAAGGTTGTTACGCTCAGAGATTCGGTACCAGAGGTTACGGCCATTTAGGCATCTCTTCATTAGGATTAATGTCCGACATTAAAGATTGCGAATGGCAAAGGTATCAAGTGTATCTATATATATAAAAACTCAACATCCATTTGTGTCCCTATAGTCAACTGTCTATGTGCATAAACATCTAGAAAACCAGTGTCTCGTTATCGATTCCCTTATTGTAGTCTCTTATCAGAAATCTATTCATTAATCTTACAGCAATTCCTTCATATTTTTTTTCTTTTACCCAATCGGTCGGTCATTCCTTCTCTGCTCCAGTCATTTGCAAAAATATGTTTGTTTTTTAAAATAAGCGAAACAAAAGTGTTTTTAGAATGGATTCGATTAAATTCGACAACTTCCAAAGGTAACCTATATTTGATTAAAGCAATCCTTCTCCTTCAATGTTGACTTTTTTGAGAATAACTTAAAATATAATCTCCGCTAAAAAGGATGGATTTAATCCTACCGATCGCTATAGCACTTTATTTTGATAGATTGCGAACTTTTATGTTAATTATTTTAGACCTAAGGCAGCACTTGTCAGCGAATAATGGCTGCCTGCTTCTGCTAAAATAATCGTTTTTCAGAAAAAGTAATGAAATTAACTAAATGCTTGCTTGTATTCTGATCATTTTTTCACTTGAACACTAAATGCAGTGTACCTTAATTAAAAGATTTTCTATAATTTTTCCCACCTTTCTGACAATATGGCGGCACCGTGTCGAAAGAACGATATTGGTTTGACAGCCATTGTTCGATTATATCGACCCATTTCCTGCGTCGATTGGAACAAGTGGTAATGGGAAAGCGCTATGTCTGCTGACTACACTGAGTGCGGCTTAACTTCCAATTCAAGCTGCAACAGTGTATTCTTGACAACTGCCACAACATGTGGCCGAGCTATTAATCACTATTTCTGGTCTTTCCTGCAGCAAAACATCGTTCAATTTGTTTAATTGATATCAGTAGATATCTGCAGTAGCAGTTTCATTCATCATCTCACAGCAAAACTTTATGGCTACGACTATATTTCGCTTTGGTGTTGGCGGGGATGGCTCTCCTGGACTAAAGCAAGATATTTTGCGAACACCCTTCTTTTTTTTTGCCTGGCAAGCAATGAAACTGCGATGCTGAAACGGTTCGAACCGGCATTTGCAGTCAATTCCTGTGGTAGCCATACTTCGCCCTTTTGAACCTCTCCCATCGCTGGTAAACGTCTACAAGCGTCTCCAAACGTCTATTCCTAAGTTTTTTCAAAGTTTCAGCCAGGTTTTCATCCAATAAGTCTTGCAGTTCATTGTCTTCGAACTTTTTTGGTCCTCCAGGCCGTTCTTTGTCATTGACATCAAAAGCATTAAATGCACCCCGTTTAAATCATGAAGACGAAAACCGGCAATTATAATTTAATGGAGTAGCATCGCCATACGCTTCTAAAAGTGCTTGATAGTCTTCGGCAGGAGATTTCTTCAATTTAAACGAGGAAACGATTAAATATCGAAAATGAAATTTTGAGCTTTGCATGATTAGCGTCTGTTCGCACTGAATAACTCAATAGCGCGAAATGAAAAAAGTGTTATTTTATGTGGAGAAAGGCGTTGCCTACCTGCCTTATCATTTTCACCAATTAATATCGCTGATCAAAATACATGCAAGCACCTAGGATAATCACTTTTAGGGAATTATTAAAAAAATGTTAAAACAAGTTGTCCTCGATGGTAGTTCGCATACTTGCTAATAAAATTACCCTCTACACCATTCCTCACGTGAAACCCATCAAAGATGACGTATCTTGTAGCCGCACTTAAGCTCGATAGATCTTGCGATGTTGATATTATATGTTGCCAATAATTACTGTTAACAGCATATCCTATAAAGCCGTCTTAAGTGCTAACTTTTAAATCTAATTACGAAGCTCTCGAGTTTGTGATATTATTTTTCTCTATGCTAGTGAACACGCTCCCCGCGCGGGCGTAATCGATGTTAGCAAGATTAAGGCGCGTCCCGGTGAAGGTTGTCCACGTTGCGGTGGTGTAGTGTTTGCAGCTGAACTTGTTCTATCCAAGGGTCGCGAGTGGCACAGGAAATGCTTCAAATGCCGAGATTGCACCAAAACACTGGATTCGATCATTGCTTGCGATGGTCCCGATAAGGAAGTCTACTGTAGGACTTGTTATGGCAAAAAATGGGGCCCGCATGGTTATGGTTTCGCTTGCGGCTCTGGTTTCTTGCAAACGGACGGTATGACGTGAGTAAAAAAAAAAAATTCAAAACAAGTTTGAAAATTGGTTTTACAAATTTTATGGAAAATTTTCAGAGAAGAACAAATTGCTGCCAGTCGTCCATTTGCACCGCCTGATACGACTAGTATTAAGGCTCCGGAAGGTGAGGGCTGCCCACGCTGTGGCGGGGCAGTCTTTGCTGCTGAACAGCAATTGTCGAAGGGTAAGATGTGGCACAAGAAGTGTTACAATTGTTGCCAATGCCATCGTCCGTTAGATTCAATGTTGGCCTGTGATGGGCCCGACAAGGAGATCTACTGCAAGGCCTGCTATGGTAAAAATTTCGGACCCAAAGGTTTCGGCTATGGTCACACTCCCACCTTGGTGTCCACTTCGGGTCAAAATACTATGCAATAGTAAGTGACGTTCTTCTTCAAGCTTTTTAAACAGAAAATGTAAACAAAAAGTTTTTCTTAATATCTGTACTATTTATAGCCCCGAAGGCAAACCATTTTCAGGTCCTAAATCATCGAGCGGATGTCCACGGTGCGGCTTCGCTGTATACGCTGCTGAGCAAATGATTAGCAAAAGTCGGATTTGGCATAAAAGATGTTTCCATTGTGCCGATTGCCGTAAATCTCTGGATTCGACTAATTTGAACGACGGGCCCGATGGTGATATTTATTGCAGGGCTTGTTATGGTCGCAATTTTGGTCCTAAGGGTGTTGGTTACGGTCTAGGCGCTGGTACTCTGACTATGGCTTAAGCAAAAAGAAAAACAAAGGAAAACAAACAAACAAACAAAAGCATTTCCATATATCAGTTGAATACCACTACAACGATTAAAATGAAAAATGTTTGATTTAAAATTCAACTTCTATATCTGAAATATCAACGAACAAACGATCTAATGAAAACCGCACCTATACACAAATGGAATTAACGACCGTAAACTCAAACGAAACTTTTCTTTCTTGTTAAGGAACTGGAACGCTTAAGAACACAACAACAACAACAACAACGACAAGGACAACAACAAAACAAATAAATAAATAAATAAAAAAAGGGACAAAAACAACTACAAATTTGATATATGAGCACCTTAAGGAGTTGCCCACTGAATAAAGTATTTTGTTTTTTTTTTTGTATTTTTTCTCATTTCAAAACGATAAACGATTTCGATTCTCTCCTTTTTGTTGGCAATTTCTTAATGTCCTTATATATATATATATATATATATATGTTATATATGACTCCGGCGTACGATTGCTTAATGATTACGCTTTCACGAAACTAATCTTATATTGATTCGTATGAACGACGACTCATTATGTGCTTACAAATGATGTATGAAAACAAACTATGTGTGTATAGAAGATGATCTTTTTTTATATGTATTTTTACATACCTATTTATACAAACCTTTTCTAATTTATTTATTTAACTAACACATTTCTTTCATTTTATAAATATATGCAATATACGCCGAGCGTTCTATGCGATATCTAATGCGTGTAGAACCCATTTTGAACTTATTATGGACCGCTTTATATTTCATAAGCACGAACAACAACGAACATCATAAGAGACAAACCTGATTATTATTCTTTTGCATATATTTATAAATGTAAGTAAATGATGAAACACGCCAAATAAAGCGACATGAGATGAAATGTCGAACAAAAACAAAACAAAAAAAAAACAGATATCCAAAGTCCATTTTTAGAATTTAGTGCATCCAAATAAATTTTTTTAGTTTTATATAAAAATGAAAACTTAGTTTTAATAAACAAAACTGGCGTCAAATAAAAAATCAATTAAATGCGTATTTCTTTATTGACTGAGATGACTATGGAAAAGGACAAAGGTTTAAGAGAATCTCTCCTTTCATTATTCATTAAAGTGGTTGTCGAAATATTCCTTATTATGCTAAGTTTGTTGTTGACATGGTCAACATGGTAGTCAAAGTGGAGCCTTATAGTAGTGTTCTTCTAGTCATGTTATGCTTCGGAACATGAAAGCGACTACTGGCAAAGCAGCTCTGAACCAATTACGAGAATTACAATTTCTTTTCGTGTCAATCATTGTGTTTGTTAAAATATTTTTGTTGTTGCAATCAGAAGAATCCGAAGAAAATCATAAAAGTTTTCGGAACTTTCCGACTTTCTGCTGATAAATCATATTGACGAACGATCAGATGATTCACTGTTTTTCACATCCATATCCGTCTATTACTCTCACTCATCTTGATTATAACTGCATATATTATCGAATAGGGCTTCATAAGTACTTGATCTTGCGGCAATTAGACTCATGGCTTTCATAACAATACTAAAAAAAGGAAATTCCGATAAGAATGACGAGTGATTGGTAAAGCAAAACGAAAGCGTAATCAATTGAAAAATTCAATATCATCTGAATATTTGCAATTTTCTCAGAAATCAATAAGTGCTCAGTCGCAATTTTTATCACGTTGACTGAAGATATTCTACGGCAAGAACCTAGAAAGGAACATCTCGTCATTAGTATTGCAAGTCAAATGTTTTCAGCAAGAGAACACTCGACTTCTAATGAGTGGCTATTGTTGGTGAGCAAAATTGAAAAATGTTGCGATGTCTATAGTGTCTGTACATTTCTCTGACCAAGATCACAAAGACCGCCTGATTAAATTAAACAAAAGTTCTCGCATAAGTTAGCCTTCATCTTATTTGTATATTTGTACAAGAGATTGAGAGTAAGTAGCTGTGGCCAAGTTGCCCCCTAATAAGTAAAACAATAAAAAAATAAGACTAGATGAAGCTCCATCTATTCTTGGCGGGCATTTTGACGAACAGCCAAACTGCTAATTGTCGAAGAGACTTGCGTCTGTCTGTTACGAACCACCACAGGTCCGATGTTCGTGCCTTTCGAATGGCGACCGGAAGTTGAGCTTCCCAAAATGATATTCAAAATTATTACAACATTTATGTTTTGGAATGAACATGAGATCGATCGTGGTTGAAAAGCCAAATGCTGTGACTTATGCGACAATTATTTTTTGCGATTGTTAACGAAACGAGAAATGAAAACGAATGCAAAGATTACATGTTTAAAAGTTCAATTTATTTTGTTACAGCGCGCTTGTGGCAGGTTTATTGACGAACAATCGTAGACTAATTATGCATGTTGACTAGTCGAAGAACATCTTTAGACTTAAGCTAATTTTATCATTTCTTACCTGCAAAGGCACTTCCCATTTAACGTAGGAATCCAACGTACATTTTCAAATCCTAACTGTGTTCATTGAGCAGTTCAAAACGCTAATTCTAATTCCTATCAGAAGGAAAGAAAGTGTAAAAAAAAAACCATGAAGAATTCTCTTGGAAAAGCAAGCGATTAAGAGCTACAATGGTCGTGCAACAGTTGAAGAGGGAAAAAACTTAATTTTCTTCTTTTTTAAAGATAAAAATGCAGTAAAGGTTTTGACTTTTAATTTTAATTTTCTTACATATTTTTCTTCTTTTTTTTTTTATTGTTTTGACTGCTGTTCATTAATAATAACTTTATTAATACAATACTATGTACATACTACGATGGGATTGCTTTATATGTGTATCTGAGTGCAGAATATGTATGTGTTTTTGTATTTATGCACAAATGACATGTGTTTTTGTTTAAACATGTATAAATGCAAATATATTTGATTGATTTCGCATGCAATTCACGCAAACCAAGGTTTTACTGCCCACATGCACATGAAATCAATTTTCTTCAAAAGACAAACACAAAAATGATTTCGTCATGCCTTCATATAAATATATGTATATATGTTCACGTATATATATTCTTCTATATATATATATATATATTCATACTTCACAGCACATTACTATTATTGTTGTCAGTAGTTATATATTTATTGAATGGCGGACAAACATAATTAATTTTAGCTTTACAATTCACATTTGTCTCGATACAAAACCGACACACCAACAAACGTCCTCATCCATAAGAAAATTATTCGAAAATCATTTCTTTTTTTTTACTCTCTTTTTACCCTATTCACCATCGACGTGTAGAGGCTTTAGGCATTTACTTATTTCATTTGCAGTACAGAAATATACATTGAAGACTTACGCGCCGCTTAATCGATTCAAAATCCATTTTCACTTGACGTGTTATATTGCAAAGTAATACAAAAATCAAAATCGACCGAAAAATTTCGCATTATTCAATTAAAAAATTCAAACTTACCATCGAAAGCTTTCTTCAAATCCATCACTAAAGAATAATTCATAGCATTTTAATAATGTTTATAAATATAACTGAGAAACACTGTAAGACATATGTAGTCTTATGAATTATTAAATCTATTCAAAAATAAAACTAAAAAGATTCAACTTAGGATCTTTAGAAATCTATATATAAAATTTCAAAGCAATAATAATAACAACAAGTGCCTAAAAGCATGCAATCAAATCTCAAAACTCACCGAAAATTTAGATCTAGAGTTTACTGAAAGGAAAATCGTGGACCATGTTGCTTTTAACTGCTGAAATATTTACATTTAACCACAAAATTGCAAATTAATTATTCCGCGGAGCGACATTCAAAAACCTTTTATGGAAAATTCGAAAAAAATTTTATGCATTCTTCAATAAGTCCCAGAAGTGCAAAGAACCAAAAGAATATTGCAGACGGAACCTCCATCAGACCTCAGAACCTCATATCAGAAACTGCAAGGGATATTCTATACAAAAGCCCTACAAGAAAAGATCTCCTAAAAATCTAAACTCTTACAGCCAACATACGACTTAGGCCTTCAAGCGGATGAAGAAATATGAAGATTTTTGCCAATAATTAATTCTAAGTAATAAGGATTATACTGTGGCTAGCCTATTCATTAATAAGGGAAAAGGAGTGTTTCGTTAAGCCACTTATCCGTAAGAAATTAAATACGCACTGAAAAGCTGGCGAAACCGCTCATGCATTTTAAAACAATTTCATTGAACTGAATATACAGTTAATGTATTGAAAGAGAGAGTTTTCTGATAAAATTCAGCTTTATTGAAAACATACTTGTTACCCATGGGAAATAATAAAAACATACGCCGTCACTATCCATGGTCTTCTCCTACTTACCAGATAACTTACTGATACTCTCGTCTTCGAAACTTGGCGGTTTCAAGCCGAAATAGTCATTGAGTTATTTTCGCATATCTTCAGGTTTACGGAATCGCGGGTCTGCTAAATGACTGCATCGGTTTTGACATTTGGCGCCAATCAGAAGCAAACGGATCTAGAGAATATACCGCGAACTGAAACTTATACCGTACAGACATCAATATCGAAGTTACTAGTGCTACAAACTAAATATGTGCTTTCGGAAGAATTCAACGTGTCGTGGGCATTTTATGAAGCAACCAACTTCAATTCACAGAATTTATTTGTACACCTAACAGTTTCGGTACATCTGGCGAAACGATCGAATCATTAGAAAAGAAGGTCAACGCTTTACATCGATCTGTTTGGGAATCCCAATTCCTAATCTAAAATTACATTACATAGGGGACCCTGAAGTAGAAGTCAAATTTAAAAAAAAAAAAGGAAAACTAACTTCATTAATCTTTATACACATCAATATCACTTTTTTCGTATGTGAATTCCAATTGTTTTTTATTAAAATTAATAAACATACATGTAAACAAATTGATGATGTAAAACATGTTTAATGAAAATTTGCCATTTAAAGCATTGTTGTCAGACTTTTTCTCCGTTTAAGACAAATATTTTGATATCCTCCTGAAAGTCCAAATTACTTTACCAAGGGATTCACACAAAAGCACTCCGTTAGGCGAGAGTGCAAGTTGGTGTGTAGGCATTTGAAAATTATATCCAAATTTTTCACATGTCCGGACTGCGTTTTTATTTTAATTGTTTTTTATTTTTTTTTTTTTACAATTATTTTACAAAAATATTTTATATTTACTTATTAGTGAATATTTAATATAGTTTTATATATAATTTTCTTCTTTTTTTTCGTTTTATTTTCATTTTTCCTTTAAAAATTTTGTTTTTTCGTTTTTTTTTCTCTTGCTTCTATTAAGATTAAATAAAATCAAGTTAAAATACCTATGACTGAAGTTCTTTTTCTTTCTATTTGTATATATGAAAAGTAAATATTATGTGCAAGTAAGTGTGTTTATTTGTGTGTTATGATTTTCTTCTTTGTATTCCTCTTAATTTTAAATTTCATGCCTTTTAAAAGGAGATATACTTTCGTACAAATAAAGTGGTACCTGCTATACCATTAAATTCTTAGACGAATTGAATTGAATTTTAATTGCAAATAGTTGCTTACCAAATCGAATTGAAAATGCGTTTGTTATCGGTCGATAACAAGATAAACCATAAGATAAAGAACCGTTCACATAAAAGACTTCTCACCAACCACAATTTCCGGAATTTTAGCTAAGATGCCTGCCCTTAAAGAACGTAGGATATTTCTGTGCATTCGAATCGAAGTAATTCAAGTGCGCCAACTCATCCGGTAGCTTCCGATCAAGTGAAAACTAATACCTAACCTCATTCCTCGAAATGGATAAAAAATCTAAATGCAACATATTTTAAAATAACTTTTAGGAGAAGTTTTCATAAAAAAAAAAACTTTGTATGTATAAAATTTTATTGTAACTTTCGACGCCTACTGAATGGAATTTCGTTACTTTCTGCACTGCGATATATACGGAACTTAGGGGGTGGAAATATAAATCAAAAACTTTACATAAAACATAAAAATGCAATAAATAAAAAAGACCAAGAGGAAAAGAAACCTTCTAAAAATCTTTAAATTCTGGATGGTTGTTATTAGTATATCGCAATAACCAAGACCAGATATTGATTATAAATTTAGTACAAATACTTATTGGGGCCGCTTAAAATGCCGCAGAAAAAGGTTAGCGAATGGAAATATAGGAAGCAAAAATATTGTACTAGGTCAGGACACGCCATTAAATACCGTACACCACCCTTCACTTACTCATCTAACAGCTTTTCGCAATAAGGCGTTATTTAAGAGCTGGTAGAAAAAGTGATTCGATCCCAACCATTTTCAATAGTGTTCGTCCTTGTCGAATACGAAAATACATGGACAGACGTTAGACGGACAAACAAATAAACTTAGATCGGATCAGAAAGTGATACGGAGTCGATTAGTATAATAAAAAGTCCCTCTAGGTTTTTACACTGGATTCTTATGTCGGTAGTGACCCAAATTTTATCCTTAGAAACTAGGCATTTACGCGGCCAGTCTTATGTGAGATATAATTACATCCATAAACTCGATTTGCTTAGTTATAGAAAGTTCTTGCCTTTTCAGGAAGAGAATAAAGTTTTGTAGGGGCATCATTTCCAGGCTGTCTTGAAGATCTCTTCGACGCTTATATTAAACATATTCGCTATTTAGATACAATCCTACGTGCCAATAAAGAAGTTACATAATGAACCCATTATTAAATAAGCGTAACCTATCATCGGACCTATTTGAGTTTAGTAAGACGTACTCTTAATCCCCAGTCGATGCGTGGCTGCTTTTCGCAACGAATGTGTTCAGATTTGAGAGACGTCTGGAAGTAAAACTTATTACTAAAGAAATTACAATCTCAACCTTTAGTAACTCATAACCGAAGCTACAAAAGACCCCTTTCAACTTTGATATTACGCAGGCTGATTTCTTAACCTGATTTAGCCTAAGGGGCGGTTCATATCAACGGTTTTGCTCAAACGTGTATCTCTTCAATAAACCATATTATTCAACGTCAATAAAGGGAATAGATTCGGCCTTGCCCATCTGTGGTGTCCACAAATTATTAAAAAATCCTTAAAAATATCCGCAAAGCTTTTTTTAAAACACACTTGGGTTTCTATGAACATCTTCATAAAAAAAAAAAAAAAGGTCAATAAATAAAAGTGAAATGCAAAGAAGAAAAGCAATAAAAATGGCAAGGGGAATCAGTCGTGGAGAAAGCTCCAACACTCCTTACATGTAAGAATATTTATGCAAATATGTGGAATTCCTATCATCTCGCCTACAATGCATCTAATCTTTCGTGGTTGATGTTTCCTTAATGAAGCCATTTGTCGTCCACATCTACTTAAGTGTATGAAACATTTATTATTTTAAATCTTTCGCTTTTTTTTTAAATAATATTTAATTTAGTTCCTTTTTTAAGAAAAATCATTTTGTTAAAATTATTTAAATAAAACAACAAATTAAAATACTTAAAAAAATACTATGAACGTACACTGAAAAATTCTAATTCTCTGTAATAACATTGAAAAAAATAGAGAAAAATATTTGTGCTATTTAATAATAATTTGTGTTCATATGTGTTCTTCTACTAATTTTTTTTTTTTGTGCTTTTCAATCAATGGACATAATGAAATGAAAATGAATAGTAAGATTGCCACAAATCAAACGGAAGTTTTTTCTTTTAAATAGATTAAAGTATGTTTTGAAAATTTTATGTTAGACAGAGAAAATTAAGTTGTATTGCTAAAGATTTTTTGTTTTTTACTTTTAAGTTCTACTTTTTTTAGGTTTTTATTTTATTTTTTATCATTTTTATTTTGTTTTTTAATATACTCTATATAAAATTGGCATACACAAAATACACACATACATTCTTTCCTTTTCTTTTATTTTTTTTGTTTAACGCTAAAAAAAAAAAAATTGTTATTGAACGCTTTTATAATTGTGATCGATCATCTTTCTGATACTCCTGCATTTCTTTACTAACATCGACCCAATTTCTAATTTCTTTTATATATTGTTCCTTGTAATACATACATTCATTTTATTACTGCATGTATATCTTCTTCCGTCTGTTTTGTTGGTTTTTTTCATTTTTATTATATTTAATTCTAAATGTATGTATATATCAGTTATTCTCACGTTTATCATTATTATCTTTATTGTGGTTCTTATTATTTTATTATTTGAAGTAGTAAACTTTAGGTATTATATTATAATTCTTGCATTATCCGTTTATATATATATATTTACACATATATATATATATGTAGTGTATATTATTGGTTGCTTTTGTTTTTTATGTATGTATATAATAAGAAATAATTATCAAAAATCGTTCTATAAAAGAGCACAACAACAATAACTTTTTTTCTGCCGTTTATCTTGGGTCATATTCATCTCACGTACTATTGTTGCAAATACTTCGTTTACATTAATACGATCTTTCGCAGAGGCTTCAATGAACGGACATTCCCATAGTTGTGCAAGTGCATTACCTAAAAATAAATTAGAGATAAGCTTAATCGGGAGAATTGTAAATGCTTCTCTTTATTTAATGTATACCTTCGGCAGTTGACACTTCTCTTTGGCAATCTAAATCTAATTTATTAGCGACTAGTAAAATTGGTGCTGGTTGACTTCCTTTAACGCGTGTTATTACATTTTTCATACTTGATATATCCTGTTTGAAAGAAAAATCCATATAACAGCTCTTAAGATAAGATAGACAAACAACGCAAAGCGATGAGATTAAATCCAGACCAATTCTAAAAGATAATAATGCTCACCATAGAGGATAGATTACGTAAACCTTTAGTGTCACATATGGCAAATAATTCTCTTCAGAATAATTTCCAATGCATACAAGAATTGACAATAATTAAGAATTAATAATAATCAATTACAATTAAAAAAATTAAGCTTTTTCCTTAATTAAGGAATCAACATTTTGATGCTTTTGGTTTATTTTCATAAGTTTCGGCGTAAAAATGCCGAAGTCACGTCAAGTTCACAATTCAACTCAATCGGGTCGAGGCTTCATCACCCACAGTTGCCAAAAGAGTTTAATATATAAGTCACACGAAGTACGTAAAATTTTTTTTTGCTTTCAGCTAATACAGTTACATTTGAGATGCCACAAAATTATTTAAAACAATAACATAAAAAAAGTATGTCGTACCGTGTACCACAATACCGTATTGTATAACATGTAATAATGGAAGTCAAAAACAAACGTAACATTCCCACCTACTACCTACCTAGTACACGTACTAGGCTGCAGGCACCATCTGCTCTCTATGTTTTTCTCTTTTCCAACTTCTTTCCGACCAGTGCCCGGTTGCTTGAATATAGGACAAGCCCCCCAAGTGGAAAGTAGTCTGCCATTTACTCCCATCGCTTTAAATAATTTTTGGGAACTTTCCAAAATAATCATAGATCAAATAAGACCAACTTACCTGAAATGTTTGATGATTTGTTAGGGAATACATCACAATAAAACCATGACCATTTTTTATATACAAGTCTCGCATTGAAGCAAACTGTTCTGTACCGGCGGTATCAAGTATTTCCAAAACGCATGGCGAATTGTCAACCTAAAATAAAGATACATACAATGTAAGTGCAAGGCATTTAAACGAATTCATCCTAACACTCTTGTTTCATCGCAAAAGCGGTTTTCAGTTGTCAGAGCAGCTATAGAGCATTACTATGAATGCACTAAAACTTCCATCTCTCGACGATAATTGTAAGGAATAAGAAAGTGGATCTTAGGTGGATCTTAAATTCGGAGGTGATTTATAACTAAACCAAGGTACTTGTTTTGGAATATCTGATCAATGTTTATACAAAATTTTAGATCGATATCTACTTTCGCAATCTTTTACGACCTCTTCTATGGTTCTTGTCTTGGCCTATAACAGTTTTTGCTTTTTGCGCTAAATCATCTAGTTTGGGACACACCTATTCAATTGCCACCATACGAAAATAATTCATTACTCCCAATATTACCGTCATTAGAAATTTTCCTTTTGATAAAGTTGACGAACGGTGACCTTGGCTAACCGGCTTTAATAATTGAACCAAGCTTTAATGTTCCCACCCGTTCCTGAAGGAACTGTGCGTTTATAAAGGAAACTCTTAGCCAATGTAAATACAATTACGAAATATTTAATCCACTAAGAGTCCTTAGTAAAAACAAGTGATGAATGAACGAATTTAATTTTTTAATCTCTTGACCGGACGCCATATATAACATTAGCTATTTTCTTCTTATCGCATGCCTATTGCTAATGTTGCACCTAAACTAAAACTTTTAGTTGTCAACTTCGCCTTATAAGCTGCCACCACACTCTAGGATCAATTTCGGAGGCTTGCATTTGTTGCATGTCGCCACTGAGAGTTTTTCTGCCCTAGATGTACAATTTTTTTTCCTTTGAGTCTTCTTTCACTTTTTTCTCGTATTTATTCACATATAGATTTTTTAGTTTTGAAATTTTCGCAAAATATCTGACGCATCTTTCCTGTTTCTTTTTTTCTATATTTAGATTACAATCTATCCAAAAAGCAATAAATAAACCTTATGACAAGGGGGAGATAGTAACAGAGATTATTATCCTACAATGGGAACGATATACAGACGTCCCCCGCTTAACACGTACACTGCTGCATTGAAAACGTATTGTTTGAAACTTTTTTATTTAAACTAAAAAATCACATAAAGAATAACATAATTTAAGCTTAGATAAAATATAAATCAAAAAATATATACTGCTTTGTATCGAAACCATATTCTAAGATACCTTAAGATAATGCAAATCAAAGCAATGTTTACCGTATTATATCGAAACAAAATTTTGAATTGCAAATTTTTTTTATTTCTTTTAGTTTTTATAAAATTCGTTACAAACATAGACAAAAAAGGATAAAATGTAACCGCCCGAGTGGCCAAGTAGGCAGAGGGTCTCGATTAACCGCTCAATGATCGTGTGTTCAAATCTCAAGTCCGGTACATTTTGCAATAAAATCCTTTCCCTTAAATACTAAACAAATCAGAGATGGTAAACTACGCAGCATAGTCCAACGTGACACCTACAAAAACGACTCGTGACCTCCACAAAATTAACACATGATTTCCACGAAAATGACACATGACTTCCGCAAAAATGACACAAGACCTCCACAATACTCATGACTTCCAACCTGTCTTTACTGTATATTAATATTCTCTGGCGAACATTATTCATGCTTTTTTCTTTTTTTAAAAATTTAAATTTATTTTGTCTACCAATTTTACTAATGTTTTAAGACTTTAGTTTTAGAATTTATTTCTCTCTCTTTCTCTCTGTCTCTGGTAGTAATATTCAAAAAATAATAATTAAGATCTCAAAATTAATCTTCATTAAAACTTACAGCTAATCTCCTTCCTTTGTCAAAGCCAGTTGAAACTATTATTATTGTTATTGTTATTATTATTATTAACTATAAAAGAAAAATAAACGTAAAAATCAATTAAAAAAAGCATATATTGGATCTTTTGCAATCGCGTTGAGCCGGCACGACGTTATAATATTTTGTGCCGCGCTATGCGGTATCGAAACCGTGCTTTACAAGTACCGCTTTAAGCGGGGAGCCCCCGTCATAACGCAGACGTGATGTTTAAATAAATAAAAAGAAACTGTATAAACTTGGAAAATTCATTAAAATAATTTAGGGAACAAAATTAAATTAATGTCGAAATGGAAGATCCGGCTTACGGTGACCTTTCAATCTTCCTATCTCAATTAAGTCATCCCACTCGTCCCTTGACGGTATTGGAGACGTCCATGTTGTTTAGGAGGCACCTGAGGGCAGTAGTGTTTATGCCATAGCGGAAAATTTTATGAATCTTTTTGCTTGCCGTTGTTCTGCACATTGCTTCCAATGGCAATCCAGGCGCTACCAGTCTGTTAATATGCTTCTTGGTGGGCTACAGAAAGGTTCAGGACCTAACGTGGGTCCTCGGGCCGCCCTGTTTACTAAACGGTCGGCACTTTCGTTGCCTTCAACTCCCGAATTGTCAGGCACCCATATTAAGTGCGTCTTATCGTGTTTGCCTAGCTCACTCAGTGTTTGAAGGCACTCCCAGACAAGCGTGGATGTTATTATTTGCCCTCTCAGAGCTTTTATAGCTGATTGACCGTCGGAATAAATGCAGATCGGCTCTCATGTGCATTGACTTCTTAGGCATTGAGAGACACATGCGGCGGTTATATAGACTTCTGCTTGGAATATGGAGGGATAATATCCCATTGGTATGGCTTTATGAAAACTCAGACCACATGCCCCAGTCCCAGTTTGGCCATTCTTTATTTTGAACCGTCGGCGTATCATTTCCTTGCTTCCTCCCTGGATTGAAAAGCAGGACCGTCCCAGCCCGATCCCGCTGGTATGTTTGCGCTGAAGCGATGCAAGAGTACTAGCCTTTATATGAGAATATATAACATGTTCTTCTTTTGGTTTGCTACTAACAGAGCAAATAGATGGAGAAGTATTTTGAAAAATTTAAACTCCGTATTTAAAAAAAAACTAAGCTCTTCTGTTACTAAAAAATTTGTACATTACGTCCTCTCGAAAGTTCTCCATGAGTATAACGGATAGAACATAACAATATGAAGCACATGAAAGTGAACGTTAACTATCGTTGGGATGTTATATGCCTTCCAAAAGCAAAAGATATTAACGTATATTTGAAATCAAAAGGATTGTGTCAGATCAATACTTTTTCCTTATCGTTGTCAATTTCGTAAATTGAAAACTTTATTTAATTGTTCGTTTGAAATAATCCTGTACTTGGCTAAAGTGTATTGCAGAACCGCTGGCCTTTAGCATTAAATGCAATAGAGGATTGAATATATAGGTAGAACCGATAGTGAAATTAACAATAATAAGCACATAAATTACGCCAGAATATTATGTTACTGCAGACTGTGAAATTTTTTGTTTATGTTCTAGTCTAAAATTAACTTTTTCTTAAATGAAACTTTTATTTGGAATATATGTCACTGAGTATTGAACTGTTGTAATTAATGCATTTTTTTTCATACAAATTCTGAGTGGTTTTTGTTCATTTTTTTGGAATCTCTAATTTTGATTTTTTTAATTGAAAACATTTTTCTGTGTATAAAATATCTTTTATTATATTTAGCGCATTGATTTCTTTGTGTAATTTTCAATTCGGTTTATATTCAATCGGCAAAGAAATCATAGTTTATTGTTCTTGAATATGTTCAAATTAATTTATTTATTTTTAGAATAATACGAAAACTTTTGGGATAGTTTCGCCCAGTCTTAAACATAAGGCCCACCTTTTAAAAAAATTCACTTAACTTAACGTTTTGAGTTTATTTCTTCGATGGTTTTCCTTTTCTGACACGTGGAACTATATACCCCAATAATCCCCAATACATTTTATTCAATCTAATATGCGCCATTTTTTATAATGACCTTTTGTCATTTTTCTGATAAAAAGTTTATCCCATTACTGTAAGATTTCTATGACGTTCGATCGGAAACCTTAGAAAGAAAGCTTAAGAAAGTTCTGTGGAAAGCCAAACAAAGGACAGTCGGAAGAACAAATTACGGATGCATCAGAACTCTTCAATGAAACTCTCGATTTTGACTATTATTAAAACTATTAAAAGTGCATGTGGGCTGGCATGTGAGCTTTACCCTCGTACAGCTGCATATCACATTTTTCTTCGCCCGTCATCAACGTCACTAAAAATTTCTGATTTCGTTTCAGCCATTAAATTGTTCACTGTTAACTCATGTGATTCCCCAAATGTCGAACGTCCCCTTGGTATCTAGCCTTGTGCAAATTGTTGAAAACTGATTTTTGGCTTATGTTTAGTTCCGCAGCGATGTCATGAGACCAAATGTACCGATCTTCGACAATTACTTGAAAAATTTAATCGATCTTATTAGCTATTGATCGACCAAAGCTTGTCTAGTACTTAACTTCGAAACTTGCAGAACGGAACCAAGCAATCCATTTATATGCTACCGATAGTGATGAACCATCTTCGCCATAAACGCTACGAAATTGTTCACAAGCCTGCAACGTAATGTTATCGTCTTACCCAATGTTAAATTGCAAAATACACACAAGTTTTTTCAAAATTTTGGCTTATTTTCAAAATGCAAAAACTTTCGACTGAATTTGCAAATATTATTAAGTTTTCTTTTTTCAATTATCTATGGAGTCTTGCCTTTCATGTCTATCTAATATGATTTGTTGAGTCACTTTTGCGAGGTATATAGGACTTTAAAGCCGTCTACTGGGAAGAAAGCCTCACATAATTGTAAGTCCATTTGGAAAATTTCAGCTGACTTCCATGTTGCTTGTTACTGAAGTGCTGACGGTAGCAAAAATTGATATAAGGGGTTGGAACTTGGGACATAGCACGCTCAGCGCATTGTGTTGTGAGGACACGGCTTCTTGTGTTTTTTTTGTCTTTTATCAACTGAGAACAATAAAGAGACACAAGAAATGAGGAAACACGCGAACGTTTTCCCGATATGATTTAGAAACTTCCAACTTTCACAAAGGAAAAAAATGAAGCGGAAAATTGACAAAGAGTTACTATAATACACTAAACGAAGAACGAATTTACATAATCTGTGCAACGTAACAGCGGCATCACAAGTCTATCACAGAACATTTTTTCTATTCTTTCTCTATTCTAATAACCTTGCTTTATAATAAGCTTGGCATTGGAGAGTTTTATTATAATTATTGCTCCAGCACAAAGTTATAAAAATCATGACAAGAGAACACGGCCCCCACAGCCACTTGCAGCTGTTGCAAATGACCGATCACAACATTTATTTATTTATTGTCTACATATTTTGTAAATGTATCAACAAAGTATGGAGGATTTAAAGGCTACCGGATCACTTCGATCATATGCTCGCCTACATTGAAAACTCTACCGCATTTAAGATTTGAATCCGCGAACATTGGATTGTTAGCCGCGTCCCTTTGGCTACCCGGCTACCCATGGTTTATAATTTTAACCTCAACCTGTTCAACTAAGTTTTTGAAGCCCGGTCTTCTAAAAATTAAATTACAACGAAAAGTTAATATTCAGTGCTAAGTCTAGAGAGCGCAATAAAAAACAATTTTCCTGAATAATAAAATGAAATATGTTTTGCACAATTACTTAAGATGATTAAAGATTACTTGCCAGCTGCAACAGTACTAAATTACGCTCAGATGGTTTAATTAAATTCGATATAAATATTTTACACTCTCATTTATCTCAAATCGAAAGTGAAAGTATGCCTATGATTATTACTGCACACTGGAGACCTCTCTAAAGGCTTTTTGTTCTTTAATGAGATAGCTTTCAACTCAAAGCACACAAACACATTATATATGTATTAACTTTGTGCACATAAACATATCCCTGGACGTTAGAAGCGAAGATAAGACTCTATCGTCATTCTTGGTGGTGGGCAATGAAATTCCTAAAGAGTAAACAAATCTGGGGACCATTTTCATTAAATCTTTTAACAAAACCTTTAGAGGTATATATGATATTCTTCTAGTATTGCAGTTTAATTAAAAATAATAAAATTCATATTTAACGACGCATTCGTCGCACTTGACGGTAAATGAAATAAAATAACACACCTAGCCTTTTTTTTTGGGAAATTTCAGATTTCTTATTACACATGTATTTAAATGCACTCACTTCCACTCATTTTTGCATATAGGCAAATATATACAAACTTTTACATGCAAGTAGTATACGTATGTGCGCGTATCTATGCACACATACGTACGTATGTATTGTTAAGTTCTGTGAAGGGTGATTAATCAGATAACAAGTTAATGTGATAACTATGGGCATCAATTTATTTTCGAGCCAATAAACTATATATTTACGTTTTCCACTTTTTTACCAAGTTCAAAATGATATGCTAAATGTATGCTAAAACAAGTTCATAAACATTTTTAAATAAAAAGTATTAACATTTTTTATATAATAACAACCACACAACTGATACGCACGGAAACACACACACAAGCATACTCCATATTGGACGGGTGCGGTTTTTTTCTGTTTTATATATTTCCATTTATTTTTTGTAATTTCAAATATGAATATAATTAGGAAGTTGTTAATTAGCCTTGCTCCACCTCCTTTTTCATGCACATACATAATATAATGAAATCAAAGAAGATACAAAAATAAAAAAAAGCAATGCAAAAATAATAAAAAATAAAATTTCCAAAAACTGTAGCGAACGTACCTCAATTTCTTTGCGATAAAAGTCTTCGATTGTGGGATCATACTTTTCAATAAAACATCCAGATACAAATTGCACTGTTAGAGCAGACTTGCCCACACCCCCAGACCCCAGAACGACAACTTTGAATTCACGCATTGCAAATATTGTTGTAGTTGTTGTGTTGCGACTACTGCTCGTTAATAATGTTGTCGCTAGTAGGTGAAGTAGTTGATATTCTGGTGTTCGATGACGGCTAAAACAACTGTCTGCCTTCCTGCCTGACTGCCTCCCTACTCCTCTGCACTTATATGTATTTATTGGTTGATGTTGTTATTCTTGTTTTTTTTTTTTTTCTCTTATAATATATAAATTTTAATAATGCTTTATCCTTATTTTGAGCCCTTTTCACGTTTTCTATTTAATATTTTTCACTCTTTGTTCGTTTGTCAAAACACTTGCACTTTTTCACTTATTTTAAATAAAAAAGTTTTTTTTGTTCTTTGCCTTTTTAGCGTAACTATCCTTTACATAAAATTATCCTAATCAAAATAGACTTAAAATAAATGCTATAAAAATGTTTATGCGGTTTACTAAAATAATTGATACTTTTTTGTGTTTTATTGCTTAAATTACGACGATTGATTCTTTTGTTTGTGGATTTTCTTTCTTCTTGTCTTTTTTCGTTATTTCGTTAAAGAAGTTGGTGTTGTTGTTGCTGTTGCTGTTGTTTTTGTTGTTGCTGTTGTGGCTGTCAGAGGTGTTGGTACTTGTTGTTGGAGCGAGCGGGGATAATTTTCTTAACATATAACGACCGAAATGTGAACGAAAAAATTTAAACAAAACACCTGCAAATCTTTTGTTATTTTTACATATTTACGTTTACAATTACTAAACATTTTTATTCAACATTAATAACACGCTTTTAGACGATTCGACTTTTCTCAATTGACCACAAACAATGTCTTATTATACATAAAAATTAAAAAATAATTAGCACAAAATTTTTGCTTTGTCTTCTAAAACTTTTCACATACACTTCTACAAGATAAAAAAATTGGCCCAGAGTTACCACATCCTTTTTAAAATTACAGTCGATAAGTATTTTACTGTGTTCACAGTGATTTGTTTTGTTCTCTGACAGATTTGTATTTTGTGGAACAAATTTAGAATATACAATATGTCTAAATAGAGAAAATATTTTGCTCTATTAAGCGCTTAAGCTTATTTTCATTACTTTCTCTGGCTACTTGATTCATAACAAACCCAACGAAAGGCTATCTATTTTTCACAATAATTTTTTATTCAATTTTTTAAATCACACTACACATAAAACAGCCAGCGCCATGCAACAAATTAATATTGTCACGAGTTTTGGCGGTGTGACCGCATGGCGTTTTAATATTTATTCGACATTAATAACAAGTCTTATTATTTCTTCTTTCTCGCTACCTGTATTTCTCTTGTTTCCTTTGGTATTCGACATGAAATATAGCGGTTTTAATTTATCATTAGAAATGCGATCTTTGTGTACGATTTGATTAATAAGACGGACGAAGTGATCAAAATTTACAAATTGATTTCTTTCATTCATTCAACTTGTACGGGATAAAAAATGCTAAAACTACCTTTTATTACTTTCCGTAAAGCAGTATTTTTTTTTTTTTATTATTATTACAAATGATCTCTTAAGTATTCCCAAAAACAAAGCAGAAAATACCTTATGTTTGTTTTAAAAAAAGGTTCATATAATCTTTTGTTATAAACGAAATTAAAATTCGTTAAAAAATCAAATAAGTTTTCCTAAGAAAATATTTTTTGAGAAAACTTTCCATAAACGATTTAAAAATTGAAAGCTTAGACCTTGTTGAAATGTCAGCAATCTTGGAAGAATTTGGGTACAAAGCTTAAATAAGCATTAAAAAACAAAAGTATATTTTTAAGGCTTAGCAGTAATTTTTTAAAACTCAAAACATAACTCAATTTATAAACTGCTAGTTATCACTTATGGAATAAATGATTGTCAGGAAACACTAATCTTTCTTAAGTTCGATTTCTGAGCAACGATTTGGTCTGCCTATCTCGACGTTGACAGTTTCCTCGGATTCATCCTCTTCTTCATTTTCTTGAACCATTTCCGTCAGGATGGCCATCAAATGCTGAATGCCTTCCAGTTGTTGACGTGTTGTATTTAGTTCCTTTTCTTTTAAGGTTTCGGCTAAAGATTCACTTCTTTTTTCCATTAAACGCTCTTAATCGTCTGAACTGGCGCGTTTCTTTTATTTTATATATCTCTCTCTCTTTGTAATATGTTTATTTTTTCTCCTTTTATTAGGATACACTAGATTTTTGGTTTCGGCTGCTTTGGCTTCAACTTTTTTCAATCGATGTAAATATTTTATTACAAGATGTAAGACTGTTAAACACTATCGCGAAATTTGGATAGAAAACTATATCGCCTTTAGCAACTGAAGCTGGCTGTTGACGATTTATAGCAATATTGCCATATTTTAAAACGTTAATTATGATTTTTATAGTAATAAATAATAGCGAAATGCAACAACAATCAAAAACAGTAGTACATTTACAACAACAACAACCAAACACGGTACTACTCTTGCGACAACAATCACACGCGGTATTACTTTTACAGCAACAACCACATACGGTACCAGATTTACAGCAACATAATATACACGGTACTACTTTTACAGCAGCAAAACATATACACAAAAATAGTGGTTTTATTAGTGGTTTTAGTGACCACCATTTGTAAAATCAACAAGAAAAGTAATTGCTTCTCAGCAACGACAAGCTGTCAGAGTTTTTTTTATCGTGTAAACACAAATTAAAATCTGCGAAGAATCTAATAAATAAAAAAGATTTAAAATAATTAAAGCTTTGCACACAAATAAACACTATAATCAATTTTAATGTTTCATTAATAGAACAGGTGCGTAATCGATTTGATTGCTCTGAAAATGTGGCTCAAAATATTTCCTAATTTTGCTGGGTGAAAATTTTTCTTGCGTCGTTCTGTATCCACATTTATAATGTATATATGTGGCGGCTGTGCACACTGATGTACATATATATAAATATCTATATATTTATGTATACATCTACGCAATGTTAACCATTTTTCTATGTAAAGTAAATGACGTAAAACTATAATTGTTTTGGATTTTCTTTCTTATAGTTATCCAAAATTTGAAATACGAAAATAAGGTAAATATGTTTGACTCAACGCAGGAGATTAGTTTAGAAGTTTGGCAGCAGTGGATTTTGGATGCAATTTCCAAAATACGCTCGCAAAAGCAAAGGCCCAGTGTACAACGTATTTGTCAAGCAATTGGTACGCATCATAAATTCCATGAAGACATTGTGGCTGAAAAGTTGGAGCAAATTGTGGAAACTGGAGCTGTTATTAAAGTCTATAATAAAGGTTTACATTCTTATAAGGCACCGATGGCGAAACGTGTTATTCGAGTGGAAAAAAATACAAATTTGTGCAAAGTTGTTGCTCGCGCGGTGCACGATTTAGGCGAATGCGAAGGTTCGTCAATTAAAAGTATTGAAAATTACATTCAAAAATTTAACACTATTGAAATGATTGGTGAGGCCGATTACAAAACGGTCATAAAACAGTCGATCAAGAAAGCTGTTGAAGCCGGTTTTCTTATACAAGAAGGAAAGCTTTACAAAAAGGGACGTTCTTTGACCACACCAAGAAATTCCAATGCTTCAGCTGATGTTCCAGTTCAAATAGTAAGTTCTCGCTACAATTTTTAACTTAATTTTTGAGAGAGAGAGAGAGAGAGAGAGAAACTGGGAATTAAATATCAAAATCTATCTATTTTATTATCTATTAAATATCAGAATTCTTTTTGAATGCTTTTGGATTCTCCAACTACAAATATTATTTAATATTATTTTTTTAATATTACAGGGCAATGATGTCTGTAAACATTGCTCAGGTAATGCACAAAAGAACTTAAATGGCATACCGGAACCGTTAAGCTCTTGTAAACAATGTGGCATTTCATTGCACACAACTTGCGCTAATATAGCGGCCAAGTGTAAGACACAATCTTTTGTATTACTTTATATGTTGGTAACGAAGGGCACTTCATGGTATTGTGAAAACTGCGTTAAGTGTAATGTGTGCGGCAAAGGCAACAAGGGTCCGTGTTTATTGCAATGTTTTGTATGCCAGAAAAATTATCATCTAAGTTGTTTGGATACGATACCCGATAAAAAACCTAAACATCCATATCGTTGCAGTACCTGCTTAAAATTAAACACAGATGTCTTTCGAATGGCTAAGGGTAAAGATACTCAGAAAAAGTTAGTTATGTCGAAGCAAAGGTATTGACCGGCTTTGTTTTCAAAAAGAAAAATATTAATTTTTACATTTTTCACAATTCTAGAAATTCTAACACCGGTTCACCCAGGCAACAAGCAGCGAATACTTCTTCACCTTCAAACCGGGCTAATAATGTTACTTGTACTTCCAGCACTACTCCCACCAGCTCACCGGAAAAATATTGGCCAGCCGGACGTCAGCAACGAGGTTCGAACAGTAAAACTTCTATCAAATCACAGGCTGTAATGTTTGAAAATCATCCTTCTACTACAGCGATGGCTAGAGCTAGAAACTTGAATGCTGAGGAAACTTTAAAACAGCAGCTATCTGCTTATCATGAAGCAGCTGCTTCCTTGAAGAATCGTAATAGTCGTAAGCGCACTTTATCAAATCTTTCCTCGTCGAGCTCATCAAGCGACAGCGACGACGAGCAGAATAATGGTGACGAAGATCCGGATAACGATGATACAACTTCATCAGATTCTTGTTCGTCAACAACAAGTAGCGGATCGGATTCTAGTGAAAGCAGTTCGGATAGCTCAGATTGCGACGACAATGACGACGATAATGACGATGATGATTACGATTCTGAGCATAGCGATTCCAAATCTAACATGATGTTAAGTCAAATATTTAAAAAACAAAAATGCGATAGTTTGCTAAGTACTACTTTAAAAAATAAACAACAATCGCAACAGAATATCACGCATGGGGGTCTCCAACAACATCATCAACCGCAAAAAGAAGAGGAATGGGGCTTTGCGGCTGTTGCCAAAAGTCATGCAGATATTTTCTCTCAAAACAATAACAATAACACTGCAAAAGATTCCAACAAGGAAATGAAAGCAGTAAAAAAAAGAATCAGCGAACATTTTGCACCGTCAGCGAAAGATAATAAAAACCATACTTTGATCAGTCACTCGCAACAACAACAACAACAACAACAAAAACAACAGCAAAATATTAGCACAACTCCAGCAAAAACATCGCCCAATAGCACTAAGTCATCATTGTCGGAACAGAAACCTTCAATGATGATTAAATACAAACCCAAACCACACCAGGTAATCACAGAAGGCTTAAATAAGAAATCCAATCAGCAACCCCTTCAGAAGAAAGCAGTTTTGTTGAAATCTATGCCTTTAGATAAAAAGGACTTACAAAAACCACCAGAGGAAGAGGATGATGAAGAAATTCCATATCTTTCGCAGAAAAATGTTATTAAATATAAACTATTAGGAGATATGACTACGGCAAAGTGTCAAGAGAAACAGAGTGACACAATAACAAATAAAGAACCGGAAGAACGAAAACCATGGGAGGTCGATACCGATGAAAATCCATTTGATTCGCAACCACTGCCTAATGGTGTGACTCAAGCGGATGTGGACATTTATAAGAGAATTCGTGAGCGCGCTAAATTAGCCATAACTGGAGCTTTAGAAAGTCCGAGTAAACTTATAGCGAAACCATCTCTCGTTCATTCGCAACCGGATCGCTGTCCAGGATCAATAGAAATCGGCAAATGGCACATAGAAACCTGGTATTCAAGCCCATTTCCACAGGAATATGCCAGGTCTTAAAATCGTTCCATAATTTAAGAATTGTTGTTCAACAAGTAAGTGACCGCCATTATTCAATGGAAAAGAATTCAAAAATTGTTAAAATTCAGGGCTATGAACCGTAATATTTGAAAGATGAGAACATTCTTCTCGAAATTGTTAAAATTTACCATAGATCGCTTTCCTTTAATGCTTTAAAAATTTCATCTACAATGTAAGTATGTCGTACAATCAATCTCTTCTTAATATCCATCTTGCATTCGGTTGTTTTCTTGTTGAACGAACAGAAAAATACTCTAAATTTTGTCTAATTTTTTTTTTTTTAATAAATTTTGTTTATTGGTTTCTCCCCCAAAACAGATTAACTAAATTGTACTTGTGTGAGTTCTGTTTGAAATACACTAAAAGCCGTTCGGTATTGGATCGGCATCAGAATAAATGCACATGGAAGCAGCCGCCTGGCACTGAAATTTACAGACATCAAGATCTATCAGTATTCGAGGTCGACGGAAACATAAATAAAATTTATTGCCAAAATCTTTGCCTACTGGCCAAATTGTTTTTGGATCATAAAACTTTGTACTACGACGTGGAACCTTTTCTGTTTTATGTACTCACCAAGAATGACAACAAGGGTTGTCATTTGGTAGGCTATTTCTCGAAAGAGAAACATTGCGCTCAAAAATACAATGTTTCCTGCATCCTGACAATGCCACAATTTCAAAGGCAAGGTTTTGGCAGATTTCTTATTGACTTTAGTTACCTATTAAGCCGCGAAGAAGGTCAGTTAGGTACACCGGAAAAGCCTCTATCCGATCTCGGACGTTTATCGTATTTTTCGTATTGGAAATCAATTATATTGGAATACATGTACGATCATCGTAATGATGAGAAAATTACATTTCATGAAATCGCCATGGAAACCGGCCTGACGGTGTCTGATATTGCGTTAGCTTTGGAGCTGCTCAATTTCATCAAACTGCGTAAAAATGAACACGATATACGTTATCAAATCAATATAAAAGTAGATTGGCAAAATGTCATAGGTCACCAGGAGAGATTGAGAAGACGTAATAATCGCATTTTAATTGAACCTGAGCGATTGCGTTGGAGTCCTTTGCTTAGCAATCTTAAGAATACTTCCTTGGATCAGTCAGGGGGTAGGCAAAGTTTATCTCCTCGTAAGAATAATTTACAAAAATTTGACGATAACAAAAGAGAATTAAAAGAGAAAACTTATAAAAAAGAGACGATGGGAAAATGTAAACCAATCGGCAGAGTTGGCAAACATAAAGCAGAAATTAAAGAAAAAGTACCGGAGCCTGCAAAGGAGAGTGCAGCGTATGGCAAAAAAGCAACAGAAGCGAAGAACAGAGCGGGAAACTATAAAAGTGTGAATGGTCAAGAAAAGACGGGAAATTTATTTCCTGAACTAAAAGGAATAAATGATACTAAAAGAATTACAAACGTTACAACGACTCCAACAACGAAACGTAAAAGGGCTTATAGCTCTCCTTCTACTGCCCCAATAGACGTTACTATGAAGGTACCAGAAGTGAAAAAACAGAAACCTGAAAACCATAATGAAGAAAGCATGGATTTAGAACCACCTTTAGAGGAAAGCAAAGTTCCAGAAAATGCAAATAAGCAATCAGAGGAAAATACAACCACTAAAATGGAAGTAACAGAAAATCATAAACTAGCACCTGCCCCTTCTTCTAGCAGAGCCCAGCGATTGGCAAATCGCAAACAATCTACACCTCAACCCTTAAAGAGGAAACATGAGGAACCAGCAGAGGTAGCTGCTGAAATATTACAATCAAAACCTAGTGAAGAACCTAAAGTGAAGGAAGACACAATTAAGAAATTCGCTGACTTAAAAGAGGACAAAGCAAAGGAATCTTCAAAATCTCTCAAAACAACAATTGAAACGGAAAAGATTAAACAAAATACAACCGAACCGCAGATTGAGCCTAAACAATTCGACAAACGGGTACCGAATTTATTTCCGAAATTACGCGCCAAGAATTCCGGTAAAATAAACGATGAGACCATCAATGACATCGACACTGATGTTAAAGAGTCATCAAAAGAACAGGAGAACCCAATCGAGGTTACTAAAATGGAGGTGCAACCTGCTGAGGCGACTACACAAACTGCACCAACAACAGCACCTATCAAAGTAGAGCCAGTACCACAACAATTGACAACCATAGCCAATAGCGTCATTAAGTCTACCGAAGCCGAAGATAAGGTCTTAGAAGCGGTAGCTAAAAAGACCAAAAAGACTTCGTATCAAGACAATGACTTAGAACGTATGAAAACTGAGGTCGTTACATTGCCAACCTTTGTACCCACACAAACAACGGCTCCTTCAAATATCGAACTAAACAAAGAAGAGGCTTTGCCAGTTGGAGTGATATCACAAAACATTGCTAGTTCTGTTGTGTCTGAAGAAGAGCAGCTCAAACCACAACAAGTGCAGGAAATTTCTGCGGTAGAAAGTGCCAAAGAAAGTGATAAGGCCGTACTAACACCAGCCTCGGTGCTTACATCATCAGCGCAGACATTATCAACAACATCAACAAGTGAAGCAAGTGAGCAAATTAACGAAACTGTTAAAACATCATCAAATAAAAGCCACGATGATGTCAAGGAAAAGTTAGAAAACCCTTTAAAATTGACTTCTGCAGCATCGCCGTCTGCAGTGTCAATAATGACACTTAATGTCGATAATGCTGATATTACACAATCGTTATCTTTACAGAAAGCAGAAAATTGTGAATTAAAGCAGGAATCGGTTAGTCCCGTTAACACTGCAGAATCAACGATGAAACCCTCGTCTCTTACCGTTGATATTCCAGTGCGTCAAGAGCCTGTTATCACACGTAATGAAACAAAGCTAAATGTAAGCCCTAAGGTGCCGGAAAAAATAAGCGAAAGTAAGGCTTCACCGGAGAGTATACCGAAAACTGAAATCAAATTAACAACTCACACTGCAGGCGTTGTTAGTAATCAGAACAAAATTGAGCCTCCACAAATCACTATACCAAAAGTAGAACCACAGTTAACCAAAAAGGAAAGTTCGACTATTACAAAAAGTCCCACCAAAGTGATCACTACAGCAAGCGCTGCCGGTACCGTTGAAACTAAGCCAATAATTAGCGAAGCTGTTATACAGGCGCAACTGAATAAACAGCAGCAGCAACAGCAGCAACCCACAAGTGTTCAACAACAAAATCAACAAACGACTCAGCAGCAACAGCATCAGTCATCAAACCATCATCAACAACAGCAACTGCACCATCACCACCACCATTCTCACCATCATCATCAAAACAGTTCCACATCTGTTAATCCGAAAGCTTCAGCTGAAAAGTATGTAAAATGCAAAACTGAAAAGTCGTCTAATGAGAACACTTCAGAAAAGACTTGCACTTCTCATTCTTCTTCTTCTTCCTTGAGCAGTGGGAGTGGAGGTGTGGGAAGCATCGGTTTAAATATGAATCCGGAAAAATCCGTCCATGATACTAAACAGACTAAATCGCAAAAGTCAAAGGACAAATCGGAACCTTCCAAGTCCACCTCTGAATTGAAAAATCAAAAATCTCTACACGGCCTGTCGACACGCGAGAAACAAGGACAGAATATGTTAATGGCCCAAACGCAGGCATTGAAAGCTTTTCATGGTTCTTTGCAAATAAAAGAAGAAGATCGCATGCTGCAAACCATGACTTCGTCTGCTGCAGCGGCTGCCGCCCATGAAAAATTGCATTTCAAACCTGCCGAGCACATAACCAATCAAATTGATTTAAATAAAATAGCTCCGCAATTTCAGATTAATCAGTTACCCAATTATCCAACATCGCAATATTGGCAATGGGATTATTACAGTTACAATCTCTCACATTTAGACGCTGCAGCACAGAAAAATTCAAATAAATTTCATAATATTTACAATCATCATAATTTATATCAATCGGCTAATTTAGCTATGCAAGCTCATCATATTCAACAGCAGCATCAGCAACAACAACATCAACAGCAGCACCAGCAACAGCAACAACATCATCATAGTAAAGAAAAATTAAAAGCAGAACGTAAAACAAGTCCACTAAAAAAAGAAGAAACAATGAAAAATCTGAACAATAATAACGCCACTGGCAGTAGTGATTTACAAATGCGTGATGAGACGTCAACGTCATCATGCAGTTACAATACCGGCCAAAATCCATTATACGGCAATCAAAGTACTAACAACAACAATAATAACAGCGGGCAAAAGAATAGATCAATGACTAATCAGCAGACTTCGTCGAGCAAATATCATGGCGCGCAACACGTTGCCGCTGCTGCGGCCGCGGCGGCAGCAGCTGGTGTGTTAACATCATTACAACAGCAACAGCAGGCAGCTTGTCAAAAATCGAAGAACGATCAGAATATCAATCAAAACAATGCGAATAATTCCACGGGAACGTCGTCAGCATCGAATACGAGCGATGATAATAAAATGAAATCTTCGAATAATACACAAAATCCTTCTCAACAACAGGCTGCAACGACTACTGTCACGCCCGAAATGACTTCGCCTATGGTTTATAGTAATAATAATAATGAAAGCTCATCAGCAAACAACAATAACAATAGTAATAACAATATGCATCATTATGAGTGCGGCCTAAGTGTTCCGATGGGCATGGATTCCCCAGCCAGTATTGCAAGCGATATAACACAAAATTCTTCGGATGTGGTAGCCGCTAATACGACAGTTCATATGCAGCAACAACAACAGCCACAACAATTCTCCAATTGTTCTCTACAGAATCAAACCAACAATACGCCGATGCATATGGCCATACATACCCCGCATATTCAACAGCAGCAACAGCAGCAACAACAACAGCAAAGTAGCATGAATATTAATCAGGGACAGACTTTAAATAATATGACAAGTAATCAACACAGTTCGCAGCAACAACAAAATCGTAAAATAAATCAGGTAAGAAGAAAAACAAACACGAGTGAAATTATGTTTTAGTCGTAAGTAGAACACCAGGCTTTAGTTATGTTATTCGAATTCACAATTTTAAAGTATGTTTTCGGTGCGTGCGTTTTAAACTGGACCTATGGTGCAAGTGAATTTGTACCGTCCAATGTTTGTTTTCTCAGTTCGTCTAAACAATTTGGTGGATTATAGAAAGAGTGCATTGGAAAATGCATTGAGTTAGTTCCGTCTAATAATGATATTCTGTAAATGCAAAATGCAAGCGCCGGGTTTATATGCTTAACTCAGCAGATAATAAATTACGAATTTTAATAAAGACAAGCAAATAGTTGCAGGGGTATAGGAAAAACTACAAATAACTAGAGAAATTGGGATAGTAAATTACGTATAATCCAGGCATCAATCCTTCTATTAACAAGCCAGACTACAATAATCTGTTTACCTGCTGGATGGATTTTCTTTGCCCGCCTTGGTTTCGGTCATATGTTCTCCAAATGTCCTTTATTAAAAATTAACGAACTCTTTGACTGTTCTACAACAGGTATCATTTCCAGAATTCTCGCTTCTCTCCGAGCACATGAGGCTCTTGTTACCTTCATTTACTATATTTTTGCATAAGCATATAAAATTCTTCTAAAATATCACATAAAAAATTCTTTAAAAATTTATTTTACCATTGTTCATTTTGGTTACCAGTGAAACATTAAGT
Source organism: Glossina morsitans morsitans (assembly GCA_001077435.1). Classification (NCBI taxonomy): domain Eukaryota; kingdom Metazoa; phylum Arthropoda; class Insecta; order Diptera; family Glossinidae; genus Glossina; species Glossina morsitans. Next base: position 9,476 of record CCAG010021563.1, on the reverse strand, counting down.
GTTAACCCGTTTTAATTTTGAGTTGGCTATTATGCCAATAAGCAACACACAGGTTCGTTTATTCAAAGTTCACTTAGACAATTGTTGCAACCTAATTTAACCTGATTGCCTGAATTAACCTGAATTAGGGAAGTGTGCTTCTTTTGATATATACTTACTTACATGAAATTGTATAGGTGTGTATCATATTGATGTAAACAATATGAGATGTAATTAAAATAATTAGCGTTAAAATAATACATTTTCGCTTATATCTTTAGATCTTTACAAATTTACGTAATGTTACTTACCAATTACTCAATGGATTGTTATAATAAATTTCTTTTATTTGTAGAATGAAAATACCGCTAGTGCTACAGGATCAGTTCAAAGATCTTCTACACCAAAATTAATGCGTAATGCCTCATCGGCTAATTCTCATAGGCAGTCGAAACAGCAACAGCAACAGCAGCAACAACAGCAGCAACAACAACAACAACAGCAACAGCAGCAAACTTTAAATAATAATTTGTCTCAACAACAGCAACAACAGGCTCTGGCCAATCATGCCAATCAATCAAATGCCGAACAGCAGCAAAGCCAACAAGAGCAATTACATAACATACAATTTGCCCAATTGAATGCGCATGCGCACCATCAGAATATGCAGAGCTCCGACAATATTTACATATCCCATTTGGGCCAAAATTATCCAACCAATACGTCAAATTCTTACGATATCTCATCAATGCCAGCGGTTATACAGCAACGCATGAATCTAAATAATTCAATAAATTCACATGGTACAGGCGGCACAGTACGAGTCGAGCAACCTTCACCCTCCTGTGCTGTCGTCAATAATTTCTATTTGCAAAATAATTTGACATCAAATGAGCTGAACAACGCGGCTCGCGTACCTATTTCGTTACCATCAAGTGGGTCATCAACAGCTGCCAGTTCGACAAACGACCAATTATCGCAACATCAAGCCCCTAGAGCCGAATCATTGCCAAGCGCTCAAGCAGGCTCACCAGCTGTTGTTGGCAATTTAAGTAGTTTATCTCGGTTGCAACAGCTAACCAACGGTTTGGAAATAGCTCCTTGTAATACATCGCCTATTGGTCAAGTGGATATGACGCCTCCACCCCAGCATGGGCTGACCAATAATTCCATGACACCACCTCCCCATTTGATCGTGCAGCAAAATCGCAATTTAAACACTTCACCAAATATGCTCCAATCGCAGATGGCTTCATTACAATATCATAAATATTATTCGGGTAATATTGCGCCCATAACAACAACATCACAAAGCATAAGTCGTTCGGTGCGTAATACAGCTTCAGCACCCATACAACATATTTCTTCGTCACCGTCGGCCTCTTCGCCCAATACCAGTCGTCCGACTAACGTACACATAACCCCCAATTTAATGGCCCCTTATAGCATCAATAGTTATCGCATGCAAGGAGCGTCCACTGGCTATACCACCAGTAGTGATTATCCCAATTCGCAAATACCGATGCAAATGGGTGTAGTGAATATGCAATCTCAGTATCAGGACGCTTGTGCTATACAGAGAGCCGCTCAGCAAAATACAATGTATACTTATGGGCCCTATATGTCATTGAATCCATCTATGAGAAGATAGATGGAGAAGAAAAAAAGTTAAAATATTTAATATTTTTTATATTTAATATTTTAACTTTTTCCTCAAAATTAATTCGCTGATTTAAGAAAAGATCGAAGATGGAAGGAAGGGAATCAAATGACCTGTAAGGAAGGCCTACGAATGCTTATAAACATCCAGATACCCGCGCGTGCCCGTGCGAACAACAACTTACATACGGAAGAGAACGTAGTTTAAGTAATAACAATGATTACACTAAAAAGAGTATAAATTTATATATATATTAAAATATATATATATTCATTCTACTTACACACATAATTATATGGTACATTATTGCATACATACATAATAATAATAACATTGTGTTGTATTGTATTTTACATAAAGTTCTTTACAAAGAAATAAAAATTAAACATTGAATGGCCTTCTATTGTCGTTCGCGTCGTTCGCGTCGTTCGCGTAAACCTGTTAAACTCTAATAGAGCAGTGTCAGTTTCATAACAGAACAGTATACGCTCAAGCGGGCAAGTTATTGCGACGACGGGCCTTAACAAAAGCATGTTGCGAAAACATTCGATCGCCATATAAATAATTAACGCCTTAAATCAAATTTAGGAAGACAAGACGTTCGAAGCATATAGTAACAATACTGTTTTTCGCAATGATCCCTACCGCTACGAATTAACAGCCGTTGATAAAAAAACCTCACATTCACACCTAAAGGATGATTGATATATGTTCATTATGATCTTACCGTGTAGTCTAAACTTCATTTAGTTAGCGTGCAAACAAATTTTCAACATTTAAATAAAAAGTCAGATATAATTGAAGGAATATCCAAACGTTTTCATCAATAGCTTAAAAACTGGAGAGAATTTTCAATTTGATATGGACGTTGAGATTACCAAAAACAAAAAAAGAAATCATTGGGGTCGGGCAAGGCCGGTCGCTCATCAAATATCCTACGCCATATGTATTAAATTTCGAAACAGTTTTTCAAAAATTTGCTAGCTGTAGCTTAAGTACAACAATACATGGAAAGACATCGAAGACGCAAGCTTAAATTAATGTAACAAAAATGTCGGGTATCTTAAGATCTTGGTGTTGCATTCAGCCATACGAACTCAATACACACTTTATAATATATATAGCGTAAGGTACCGCGATCTATCAATTGAAACTGCTCTCGTTAAGAAAAGATAATATTAAGTGTTTGCAAAAATTTTGGTCAGCGACTTTTACAAGCAAAAATTACAAAGGACTGGGAAGTACAAGTGTACATAAAGGTTGAATTCGATGGTTTTGGCCTTCCTCTATAACAATTCTCCATTTAATATTATTGGTTTATTTAGCGTGCGCCGACGCTGATCGTGAAGCGCTTAAAATGCTTCCAAAAGTACACCTACGTGGCCTTAATACGATGAGATTGGTTTCTCGTCAATTTAGCGTTATCAACTGACTTTCATCGTGAAATGTTAAAAATTATACTTTTTTGGCATATAAAGATTTAGTTTTCGTAGAAACGATTATTTGGGATGGGATTCAAAAAATTTCCTTTGCCGAACAAAATTTTTCATATCAATTTATAATGTCGAAATACTATTACACAGCGAGTTTTGTCCAAATATTTTGAAAACAACAATTTTCAAACGAAGGCGTTGTAAGGGGAGCAGTCGGAAAAGTGGACCGATCCGAAACATTTTTAAAGGCGTTCGTGTTTTCGTCACTGTTCCGAATTCTATCAAAATACCTCATAAATTGCGACCTGGAAGTTGAACATAAAGATACGTGGACAAACATCAGACGGACAGATGAGCATACAAGCTTAAAAGGTCAGATCTATCTTAAACACTGCTAGGTCCACACAAACTCAATTTGCGCTGTACGACAAGTGGTGTAGGGTGTAATCTAATCTTAGAAAAGCATACGTTTTGTGTTATTCGGGATTATGTTCTAGAAATGGTACCTTATCCCAATTTTCCAAATTCCTTTATTATGCCAAAGTACTTTTAGCGATTTCATTTTTTTTTTTTTTTTTTTTTTTTTGAAGAGTTATCAAGTGAGAAGTAGTCGTAAGGATCATCCAATTCAATTCATTTTCAATAGGATACGTCCGTGCATTAAATATCGTCAACATATTTCAAAAATAGCGAGCGACCTGTAAGCTAAACACGAAAATACGTACATATCTATCGGAAAAACAAACGACCTTCAATCGGTTCGAAAATCGATTGGGAACCGTTCGGTATAATAAAAAGTGCATCTATTTTAAGTTCTTATGGGTGTTACATAAACCTACACTAACCTAATGTATCCTGCACCACAAGTGATTGGTATAATAAAATAAGTGGTGGGTATATCGAGATATTACATTCTCGACTCGCTTCAATATAATATATCTTGACTTCCAATTAGTAGAATGGGCAAAGTTGAATAAATGAATTCAGGCTATCAGTAAGCACCAAATGAACAAGTACTTGAAATTCCTGCTGCTGTAAATTTTTCTAGATGGCGCAAATGCATTGGTGAATCTAATAAACTGTAATTCTTTGCTTGAGGTATTTTTATGTTTACATAAGCGAGCGTCACAAGAAGATCGAACTTCGTTCGCTTTTCACTCTCTTTTCTCTCTTAGAAATGTTACTCTTAAAACAATAGTGAGTGGCTCAGTGACAATGTGAGTTACACTACACTCTCTCTCTCTCTCTCTATTTCTCTCTAAAAGATAAAGTAAGTACACAAGGGTATGTTTTCTCTCTATGAGAGAAATGTGTTTTCATTTCAAACGTGTGCATAAACAAATACTCTCATAGAAAATAAATTGTATATATGCGTCTGTTAAAGAAAACAACGAAAAGAACTATTAATTATAAAATACATGCTAAACTCTTCGCCTTCCTTATCATAATTGATTATGAACGTATAGACAGTTTACAGCATCTATGCGTATATGGGCTTGCTATAAAATGAATTCTTTGATTCAACAATCAGTTGAGTTGAAAATATGAAACAAGTGTGTATAGTTGGTGCCGGTACCGCTGGCCTTTGCTCGGCCCGTCGGGTTTTAGAAAATAAAATGTCTCCAACGATTTATGAACAAACTGATGAAATTGGCGGCACTTGGGTTTATACCGATCGAACTGGTACCGATGATTACGGTCTGGATATCCATAGTAGCATGTATCAAGGACTTCGAACGAATTTACCTAAAGAAGTCATGGGCTATCCGGATTATCAAATTCAAGCTTCCGACATTTCTTATGTACCGTCCGAAATTGTCAGAAATTTTTTGGAACAATTTACGCATAAATATCAATTAAAAGATTGTATAAAATTTCTGCATTATGTCGTCAATATAATCCCAAAAAGAGATAAATGGCAGGTAAGTTAACTAAATATTTAATAAGCTCTTAAATATTGGTAAACTTCAAGGGTATCGAGCAGTTATTATCGTTTAACTACAAATAATGCTTAAGATAAGGGAAAAGTGTGCACTAATCTCACGTTGGTCTTGCTGTTGTGATTGATATATTAAATCTGAAATTTCATTTGTGACATGCAAAGTACAAGGAGATGTCAGATGTGACAAGAGCCGGTTTTGAGACAAATACTACATGGTGTGGCTTGGCCGGACGACAGAAGTACTTGAGATAGATCCGTCTTTCGTTACACTAATCAAAATTGAAAGCATTTTCGAAATCAATTTCAGTGCCTGTAGAGAGGAACACTGTTAGAAAAGTTATTTGAAAAAAATTTTCTCTGTTTATGGTTTCTCGACAAAAATCGATGAGAAATATTATAGTAATCTGGATGAGAAATATTAAATGAATGGGGGGAACTTGAATACGACGATCGTATATTTTGAATTTGTTCTCATATAAATGTTGCTTAAAAAATACGCCTTTAAAAGAAAGGCAACGAAGTATGATTTTTGATAGTCCGTGATGACGACGGATTAAGAAAGAATATTATTAGTTGAAGAGGTGTAGAATATTTAATAGTCGACTTTGCTTTACTATAACATGTTGACTTTGTTTCTCAGTACATTGCATATGCTAGTGATTTGAAAACTTTCGTTTAGAATAACAAACTTGAACTCAAGTTCTTCTTTCTTTGTTATTGTCACGTAACTTCTAAAAACAGTTAAATCAATGCGTAAGTTTTCGTTTTGAAAATTGTTGCACAAATCACGAGCTTTTGATTATGTTATCGCTCCTGCCGTCCGCATTTAACTTATTAAATGTATTTGTTAAATAATGTATGTATTCTTTTAAAAACTTATATGAAGCATACTCGTGTAAATAATGTTATATACGAAGCGTATGTAAAGTTAAGTTACAGCGAAAGCTGGTGTGGCGGTACATTTGTCTATATTCGACTTTGAAGAGCAATCTGTTGCATTCTTTATCGACTTACGCGAGAGTTATGGTTCTTTGTTCACATTCGACTTAGCGGAGGAACACATGATTCTGCCAATTCCTCCTTTACATTCGATTAAAAGGCATTTATGCCGCAATATAGTTAAGTCATGCTATGCTAATACCACTTCCAGCTTCCACAGCATCGTTAAGTTTATGGTTAGATTAAATGGAAATTTCGTTTCAATTTAATCAATAACGAATGAATCTCAACACAACGCTTACTTGATTGCTTTTCTTCTAAGCAATATGGGACAAATTGTAAACACCATCGTAGAACATCTTGAAGTTGAAGATGAGCGACATTTTGTCTTTCAAGAAAGCGGAAGGAAATGCAATCTAGGAATTTATTCAATCAGAAGGAGACGAATGTTGTTTTTTCTATTTTCCAAAACGGCTCCTGCAAGTATACTTTTGGGGATTGCCCTTCTTACCGATAGAATAAGTGCGTAGTTTTTAACTTGCTATTCGAACAAGGAGTCTATATGTTACGGCTTCCCAGCCCTACACTACATAGATCGATGTAATGAGACTTAAACTAAAAGGGGCATAGTGCCCGTGAGTAACCTTTGATATTTGATATTGTAGTCAGGCCTTAGTAGTTAACCTTAATTTTGCTTGGTATTTGCAGCAAATGTTATTAAAAGCGTAGACCTAAATATACCGAAAGCAAACACAACTTTCTTTTATAATCCACACGTTCTAAGTGTAGAAGTAAATCGTGTTTTTACCACTCAGTAATTTGCTGACTTATCACATTTTGCCTATTTTTCGAGTTTGTGGCTGGCTTTCGCAAACTTGTACATTCGTTAATATCCGTAAGAGAATAATCGATTGGAAATCTAACTCTATGGAATAGGTGTACATTAATTTTTCCAAAAATGTCGTGAACTATTTACGTTTTCATTAGCAAGAGGTTCTTCGTGCATTTAGTTACGTTTTTCTGTCCATCTGTATATTACTAACAATATCGTAACTGCCAGAATAGAGATGGAATGGAAAATATCTTCACCTTATTCTTAACCTTTAAGGTATGATCTATAAGCCATTAAATGAAAGGGCGTCCAAGCTGAACTGGCGTGGTCGACATTTAGCAAATTACAAATTAAATTTTGTCTTATTTTCTTGTTAAATGCCAAATATTTGTTAGTGTCCTTACAGGAAATGGAGTTCAAAAAATAGACCCAACCATTCAAATTTGGTAAAATTCTTGTATGAATTTTCGCAACGAAATATTGAAAATTAGATCTTCAAGGTATAATTTTCGAAGCAAAGGTTTTACAGAAGGAGGTTCAAAATAATGCCCCACAATATAACAGAAATTTCAGTTTGCTTGACTCTATATATGTATTAGTAATAATTGTTTATATTCCTCTTTCGGTTTCCAGGTGATTGTCAATGACTTGAAAAAGCAGAGAATAAAATTCGAACTGTACGATTATGTAATGGTTTGTAATGGACATTATCACACGCCGTTGTATCCGACTATTAAAGGGGCCAACACTTATAAAGGCTATCAACTGCACAGTCATGACTATAAAAATTCGTATCGTTTTAAAGGTGCTTAAGGCAGCCAGTGCCGTTACTTTATAAAATTATCTAAAATATTTATTACATTTCTTGTAGACGAAACGGTTCTAATCATTGGTGCCGGTCCAAGTGGCATGGATTTATGTCATGAAATTTCTAAAGTAGCTAAAAGAGTTACTCTAAGTCATCATCTGCCAGAAACATTGAAAACTTTATTTCGGTTCAATGTCGATCAAAAGCCAGACGTGAAATATATGGACGAGCGAAGAGTGTATTTTATGGACGGATCAAAGGATGAATATTCGATAATATTCTACTGCACTGGTTACAAATATGCCTTTCCCTTCTTATCAACCGATTGTGGCATTCACGTGGACGATAATTACGTCCAGCCTTTATATAAACATTGCATTAATATTAATTATCCGTCTATGGCTTTCATCGGTATACCATATTATGTATGTGCGGCACAAATGTGCGATTTACAAGCAAGATTTTGTATGAAATTTTGGACCGGACAAAAGACATTGCCTAGCAAACATGAAATGTTAACCGATACAAATCAACAAATGAATGAACGCTTTGCTAGAGGCTACAAAAAACGTCAAGCTCATATGATGGGCGAAGAACAGGTGGGTAATGGAAGGATGAAAGCGGAAAGAAAATGTATTTTCTATAATTAAATGAATTTCTTTTCCGTACTAAATAAAGGGTTTTTATTATACCGATCTGGCGGAAACCGCTGATATTGAAGACATCAAACCAGTTATGACCTTGTTGCATAACGAAAGCAGTCGACGCTTCATGGACGATTTATTACATTTCCGAGACGACATTTTTCGCATAGTTGATGATAAGCATTTCATTAAAATCAATTAGTAATTGATTTAAAAGAGCCCACCGTACAAACGAACTATAAAATACAAGACTCAATATCATCTTCATATTGATTACGAATGTTATGAATATAGTTTTACTTGCGAAAAAATAAAGAAAAAGGAAAACGAATGACATCATACACATGCTAACGTAGGTATTACAAAAGCCATGAGAAACAATTCAATAATTATTATTAAAAGCCATTTAACTGTTTTATTTTTTAACTCTCACTCACATGTTTATAAAATGGAAAGAAAAAATATGATAATAAAATTAAATAAATTGTTATACATATTTACATCTACACACAATTTACATCTACAGGTGTCGCAATTTTTATGCGTATGTTCAAATGGTTTCCTCTTATGATTTCAATTCTTTTCAGCTCCCTAAGGTAGGCTAATTTTTCGAAACTTTCAGAGACCCCACTAAGTACTTACATTCTTGATCGACTTGAAATGCTAAATCGATTTAAACATGTCCGTCTGTCCGTCGGTCTAATGTTTGTTGTGAACATTCTCCTGGCTTTAAAAATGAGCTATAGATTTCAAATTTGGCAGAAAGGTTAGAAGTTGTTGTGCACAGAATGGCATTGAAATTGAGCCGAACTAGTCGAAGAACACGCCGACAGCACCGCCCAAACTGAAAACAGCTCTCTTTTGTGAACGTACAAAAATGTGAACGTATATTCTATGGAAACGGTTTGGAAAAATGGGAAAAAATGACCACGCCTACCCCATATTATAGTATGTGAACACTACATTTTTTGAATACCTTTATAAGGCGCAGACACAAGCTTCAAAACCTTTATTAAGTATGCAAACTCTTGCCCAGTTTCAGATTTAGAATGCACCTAAACATGTCTGTGGTAAACATTCTCTCGTTAGCGAAAAAGAACACATCGCCTATAAATTTGCAAAAGAGTTTGAAAATGACGCAAACATGAAAAAAAACGCCTACAACATCAACGCGTCTATACAACCAAAGCTGAGAACGGCTTTGCTTTCCTTGGCTCTTCCTCGTTGCTCATAAACTAC
>CCAG010021560.1:0-20579 GCA_001077435.1 Glossina morsitans morsitans | reverse complement strand
CATATACATGCCAAATAGTAGTATAAATCTATGATATACAATATCTTCGATATAAAATACTTACGATGCAATTTACGATATATATCGTATACTAGTACAAAAAGATAATATGAAACGCGGATGACGTACGATATTTCGAATACAATACACGACCCATATGATGAATGAAGACATCTTCCCTCTCTTCTTTAGATGAAGCAATGGCTTAGCATTTGCGTTATTCAAAAGCGGAACTGCATTTTTCACATTGCACTCTACGGTAACAGAAACTGTATTAAAATACTTTTTAGGTGAAGCAATATTTTTAAATTCTTCTTTTTTCAATAAAAATTTCTTATAATTTTACAGACGAGCTGATTTTCTCAGTTTTCTTATTCTGCCCGAATTTACACCACTTCTGATTAGTTTTCTTAACAATTTTTTTTTTTATCCTTCGAAATTCCTAAATTTTAATATCATGGGAAAAAATTTGCTTCATTAAATTTTTAACTGTTTATGCCGCATTTGCATCTTGAAGATAAAAGCAATTGCGTTCATATTTAGCGAAGTAACTGTAATTTTCTTCGTGGAGAAACGCATTTGTATACGAGACTAAAGGAGACCAGTGGAACCTAAATTAAAAGACCTCTGTTTCCAAAAATTGAAAAAAATGCCTTTTATTCGTTATTTAGTATTGTGTAGAAAATCCGTATTGCGACCTGCAAGATCTCTTGTATCCATCCATAGGCCTAACTTTCCAGTTTTAGGGTTCTTATGAATCCCGCCACCTTCTTTGATTCGGAGCACCATAAGGTGTCTGGTGCAATAAAGTGTTCGCCAAACGCCTGATTTCTGATTCTGCAGATTCCACATATGTGCATTCACGTAGGGAATTGTGGGGGTTCGGCTTTGATGGCCAAAGCAGCCTGTGCCCTGCGTCAGGCGATTTCATAAATCTTCCCGCAAGGCGTTGTCCTGCGCTTTTCATCCAATAACAATCCGATGTTCATTACTTGTAAGTTGTAGCAGATACAACGATAGACATCAGCCCGAATATTCCATGGGTGATCCTGCATTACTTGTACAAATTTTGTCACAAATTTATTTTATTGATGTCGTACAGTCATACATAATTTTTTATTTAGCTACAGATAAGTGTTAAAAAATTCGAAGCAAACCGAACGTAACATCTTCGTTTGTTTATTTATTATTTTGTTTTTTCTTTCATTTTCTCAGCATTGTCTTCATTTATTCATCAACACATTGTGGGTAACATTAAAAGTCACTTATCTTATTACAGCAGTGTAACGCAATTTGTGGGTTAACAGATTTTTGCGGTTACATTTTTTCTTTTCATATTTTTGCAAGACATTAGTTATTATTTATGCTTTCTAAAATAATGTTTTTTTTTATTAGAATTTCCAAAAATTATAAACAAAAAAAAAAAAAGAACACATTTTTTTTTTCTCTGCTTGTCCTCAAAACGTACATTTTATGGCCTTAGCAGTGAGTTTTCTGATGAGTTCACATATAATTTGCTGTATGTACGTGCGTGTGTAAACATTTATGCACATTCAAAAAAGCGAGAAAAATGTGCCGTTGTAACCATTTTAAGCTAACAGCTAAAATTATTAAACGAGAATTCTTAGCCATTGCTTGATAACGATTTCTCTGTAATCACGTAAACACATACTAACGAATTTTAACTAAATTGCTTGAGGTTTATTTACAGCAGCATATCTTTATCCCTAACACCAAAGGATGGGAATAAGCTAATTTTGTTGACACGTTCGCGACACGAAGAAGTAAATATATCTATAATTTTTGACATATGCACCTACTTCCGTACGTCTGCCCATTTCGTTCACTGTCGGGGTCTCAAAAGCGAGAGCAGAAAACTAAAACTTGATATCTTAGCTTCTCTGTTCTGTTGTTTTCACTTACAACAAAAGGCATGGAAATCGATGTGAGAAACCTCCCAATCGTGTGTTGTTGTCAGCAACTTACAAGTGATAAGAGATATTAATTTCAAATTGATCTTAAATATCTAACAATCCCCGATTCCGCGATCTACCAATTAGAAGTTCATAATATGAAGAAATACAATCCTCAATCGCCAAAAAGTAAATGACCTACGCATGCACCTATCCGCTTCCGTCCATCTCGTTGTTTCTGTGGCTGTCACAATCCCAAAAGTTAACTCAGAAAACTAAACCTTGACTTGAAGGCGTAGAAATGGGTGCGAAGAAGATTTGGGAAAACCGACTGGTTAACGACCTACAAGCGACAATAGATGTCAATTTGAAATTTGACCCAAATATCGAGCAAGTTCGGTAGCCCCGATCAATGAGTTCAGATATCTACTCTTAACAAAAAAAATTTGTGATTACGAAAAAAATTCAAGACTCGCTCTAGGGCGAATGTAATTTTATTAATGGTTTTTTTTCAGTTCGATTGAATTTGCAAAACAAAAACAAATAACAAAAAAAAAAAAATAAAAAATTGAAAAATCTAATTGAAAGTATATAACCTTGAGTATATAACTTATAGTTAGGCTATGTATTCCACGTTAATTGTTTGGAATTTGTTAGAACAACACCACTGCCAGCACCTCCTCCGCATGCATACATAGAAGATAGATTTTTAATAAAAAAAAAAAAGAAAATAAATAAAAAAACATAAATTATATAAAACCTTCGAACGAATTTTACAGAATTACTAATTAAAGGCACACTCAACCTTTTATATTCAACAATGAAGGTGAGCAGACCTCTCTAGATATACGTGTATATGAATACTATTAGTTGTGTTAATCAATTTTGGCCCCTGAAATCTAAAATTCTGGATATAAGTAATTTGGAGATTGGTGTTCGTAAGATATAAGTCATAGTCACTCATTACTAGCATTTAAGACAACTAAGTATGAAAATTCGGGTTTTCAAGTTATATATGGAATGATCGGTCTGGGTCAATTCGTGCCTGCAGGATTATCATTCAGGATTGAGTTTTATTGGCCTTGTAAGCAGTGCTCAAAAGTTCGATTTTTGTTGTTTTCGCTGAGGAACACATTCCCTTCCTTCCGTATCTTTCCCACTATATACAACCGAATCGAAATTGTTAGTTGACTTATTCCTAACTGTACAGCAAGCTCTTTTTGAGTTTATGCTGGACTTTTGCTTAGTGAACTTTTAATGTCTTTATCCAACATCTCTCGCAAAGTTGCAAAGTGTTCAATGTCCTCAAGAGTACAATTTTTTTAATGGAATTTCGCAAACCAACTTTCTAACTGTTTCATAGCTTACTACATTTTCATTCCAAACTAACTTAAGTAATTATTTCCATGGCTTCAAATGAGTTTTATTCCAGTTAAAAAGAAAACAACCTGCGAAGCTTTAAGTGCCGCTAGTTGGGATCCATCTCTTTACGCTTTGAGATACACTGAAGGGCAGCTTGTAAACAACTGAACCCTACATCGTACAAACACCAATGTTCCATGTTTGGCTCAACTTTAGTATCGCGTACAACTCAAATGTTCCCGTCCGACTAACTCTGCCTTCCGGAAATACTCTACTTATGTGCATTTTTACAAGCATGTTACAATCACCTAACTTCATGGCTTCATTTTTAATCCGTTCACCTGCTTTTCTGCTAATCATTTTCCTCGGCCGGCAGTTGTATGACGCGCCGCGCATGTGGACCTGGGTTTTTCGCGGTCTGTTTTTCTGCTAATCTTTTTCGTCGGCCGGCAAAATTTATTACTTGCGAAAAATCAATTAGTTAGCATTAACTGGATTTGGGATCTTCATATCAATATATATGTAGGCACGCATGCTTTGACCTAGTTGATAGTTATTTGACCTAGGAGACCTCACGCGAAATATGTGTATATATGCGTAATCAGTGTAAACTACTGAGACTATTTGATCAAAAGCAGACCAAAAAGTTTCCAGCACAGGTCCTAACTCTGTCATCCGCACGAGTGGCCGAGAAGGCAAAAGATCGCGACTAAGAAGTTACTGGTCGCGGATTCAAATCTCAAATGCGGCGACCGAGTTTTCAATATGCATGCGAGCGTATGATCTTAGTTAGCCAGCAGCTGCTAAATCCATACCTTGCAAAATACACACACAATAAATAAATAAATAAAATATGTAAACTCGTTACATTCCTGCGTCGACACTGCATTTCTTACATCAACTTTAACGGTGATTTAGAGTCGTCGTTATATTATATGAAATTATTAATCAAGGATTTAATGATAGATACAACAAAACAAAAAGAAACAAAAAAAATTAGGCAAAAGTTGAGCTCTAACCAATCAATTTTATCAAAGTTCGCTGTGGGAATCATGTAATAAGATTCAGATAAATTGCGAAATCCACCTGTTAAGGGAAAGGGCTAGACAGTAAATGAAACTTTTTGACTCGTCAGTAACGCACATGTCCTCTGATGCGTGTTCTTGGTAGCAAAAATCAGACTCTCTTTGCAAGAATGGCAGTGGCAGGGGCAGGGGCAGGGGCAGGGGCAGGAAGAAATTCCAAAAGGCTACTCACACCACAAACTCCCTTTTTCGTGTTTTCAATTATATATCTACCACATTTAACCAAACAGAACTTTCCCCATGACCTTCTAGATGGGCCTGGTGACTATTCAGATTCAAATTTTAGATTGACATTCGTCGGCATTTATTCCCTGGACGTCTAAGCTTAATTGACAGACATCCAATTAAGAACATCCTTCCTCTTTTCTAATATCCTTTCTGATTATCATCGTGCCTACATGCTTACGTGCATAAAGGGAACTAAAAAAAACAAATCGTAATTTTCAGAATTTCATTTCAACTTTTGCGAACAAAAGACTTTCAATGGACAGATGAAAAAATGATCCTTGAGCGAGCCTACAGTAAGTAAATCATCTCAATATCTCCAATTGATGGGCAGGTTTTGCAAATGAAATGAAATGAGAAAATTACTATGTCACACAACACTTCGCAATACTTTTGGTCAAAAATAATTATTTTATTAAGAGTTAGGGTTTTATTAAAGTTTGTTCAGTTTTTAGTAAAGGTTTCTTAAGTTTTTGGAAAATTCGGATCTAATTTATAGATATTACCATAACAAAACAAGATGGCACCCCGTAAAACTAAAGCTCAAAAGAAAGAGGTCCAAGTATCTTTGGGTTCTCAAGTGCGTGATGGTGAATATGTTTTCGGTGTTGCACATACTTATGCAAGTTTTAATGATACGTTCGTGCGTGTGACCGATTTCTCGGGCCCTGAAATCTTAGCTCGGTCCTGGAGTCCAGTCGGCCAGCACTAAAAGCTTTAGCTCGTTCATCCATGAAAATTGAAAACGCATTGAAGATGTTACACCCATTCCGTCGGATTCAACTCGCAGAAAGGGTGGTTGTCGTGGCGGCCACTTGTAAGCAATAAATTGTAAGATTGCGAGATTAATAGATTGTAAGATTGCCGGAATATGTACCATTGGTTTCGTCTTTTCATATAAGCGAAAAGCCAGTTTGTTTTTTTTAATAAGTTAACATGAGCTTAAAAAAAAACAATTAGAAAAATTGAAATGTTTGTTTTTAATTAATATTTGTTTCTTATTTACTTTTTAGTTATTCTAATATTCTTTATTTTTTTTTGTATTTGTCTTTGTTTTTTTTGCAGTTCATAAGCGATTTTTATTGATCTTGCTGTTCTTGTTATCGTTGTTGTCATTGTTGTTGTTGTTGGTAGTGCCTTTGTTTGTTATTATCAATGTATTAACAGAAAAGAAATATTCAAAGATTGTTAAAAATGGATATTTGGCGTATCTTTTTAATTCTATTAATCAAAGGTAAGCGTATAAATACGCTTTTCGTTTTCCTTTTATTTATTATTAATTATTAATCATAATCATCATCATCGTTAATGTTGTATAATTAATTTTGCAGCCCATTTAAGTTTAACGAGTAACGATGAGGCTCCTTTGTTAACACAAACAATCTATGGATTTTTGGATTTTACTACTACTATCGGCAATACCGTTATGGTATTCTCTCCACAAAGTGCGCCAGCGTTAGGTTAATATTGTAAAAAAGAAAAAAGATGTTGTTTCTTTGTTTAAATACAAAACTTTCACTTTTCAGTATTAACACCCGAAATTTTTACACCGAAACCCATTATAAAAACCAAACCTACGGATCCTAATCCTCCAGCTCCTGAATCGGACATTAATCCAACTAAACTGAAAACAGAAAAGCCTAGCTTACCGGATAAAGAGAAACCCTCCTCGACAACTACAGATGTAAAAAGCAGTGTGACTGTTATGGAGTTTTCGAAGCCACTTGAACAACCATCGTCGTCATCAACATCATCATCCCCACCGTCATCACCACCGTCATCATCATCATCATCGCCACCGTCATCGCCACAACCGCCACCATCGCCACCATCGCCACCACCGCCATCACCGCCATCACCATCATCGTTGTCATCATCGTTATCATTATCGTTATCATCACCGCTATCAGCAATATCGTTATCACCATCGTCATCATCAACGTCATTGCCAGTATCATCTCCCATTATAAGTGAAATGAAAAATTCTATTGTCACTGCCCAAGCAGTCGATACTTCACCCATACCGATAGAAAATGATTTATATGATCCTGAATACGATTTGCTTTCACGTCAGCCTCCACAATTTGTTGAAGAATCTTTCCGCGTTGTGAACTTACGATCACCCAACAGTAAGAATACCAAATCAGCCGTTGTTGTTACGCCCGAGAAAAATACCGCTTCGAGCGTAGTAATTGCGAAAAGCTCTTCTACACGTTCGCATCATAAGAATAAAAAACATAAAGTAAGAGCTTCGAGCACCTTACAAGTTCTAAAGACTGCTGCACCGGCAATACATCATCCCAAATCCGGGGGTTCGCTTAGTAACAAAATCAATCAGCGTACATCCTCTAGTTCTGTTAGTTCGAGCTCAAGAAAAAGCAATAAAAAAAATTCGCATAGAACAGCCAGTACTGCTCCTACAGCACCAGAAGAAGTAGTAACAGTACGCTCAACGTCGAGTGTTAGGAGTAAACCGAAAAGGTAAAAAGAGAGAAAATTGCTCATGTATTCTCATAATTATTTATACTTAAGTAAAACATATTTCTGGGGGCTACAGCGCTATACATTTTTGGCAGATGCTTGTAATCAAGCTTTTCTCCAATTCACTTCTTTGCTTTGTCATTAAGGAAGAAGATCTTTTTCCTATTATTTCTTTTGAGGTTATGTTGCCCCATTCATTAAAATTTCCCCAATACCTTCAATTTGTCTACTTGTCGGAACGTCAGTCGTGGCATACCATTCAGAATTCCCTTTGCATTATAGCAATCAAATGTCACTCACGCCAAAACACCACGATCATATAAAAATTGAACTCGAAATGTACGTTTTATAATGTTCCAGGGAACCCACGAAATGCAAGAAATGTAACGAACTTCTTCTCAATGGATCTATTTGTAGAAATAGTTGAGAAGAACATAGGTTTTGCATGTTAATCCAAAGTCATCTCGCTGTCCATGAAGATAATAAGTTTCATTGCAAAGTCATTCTTGCTAATCAAGTCCAGGTTTGACTCAAAGCTTCGCTTCAAAAGTAGTTCGTCCTATTTAGTTAAGCTACCCTGAAAAGTCTTCAATGAAATTTTATTATACTCATAAAAGCATATGTAACTCTCTTTCCGACCGCGATATTTAGGAGCACCTTTTCCAGCGACCATAGGTATATTTTAAAATTTCTACGTCCCCTTTTCACAGATAGTGCAGTGTGTGTACGAAATAAAGTCCCGTGAGCAGCCCTGATGAAGAGCCCTACATTAGATAACTCTAGCCAAGTATAATTACGCCACTCTTCTGTGTTTTATTGCAGAAAAATAAAAACAAAAGTAGTTCAAGCACATCCAAGCCGAAATATAGCGTTTCTACAGCGTCAGCTAGTACAACAGAACCTGCGGCACGACGTGCATTTAGGCCAAAAGTGCAAGCTCAAAATCCTGAGCTGGAGAGCAGTAACAATTTGCATATCACAAAATTAAATCGTGCTCCGGGCAGGTGGCAATATAAGACGAGCCCTAAGCCGCGTGTTACTATACGTAAACCGTCAATCGACATAAATGGTCCACTGGGCTTGGCCAACGTAACATCGTCGTCATTTACGACGGACGCCACTATAAACGATAACATAAATAATAATTTCATAATTAGCAATCAAACTGATTTGGAATCATCGGGCTCTCAGAATGGTGCCGTTGTCAACAATATCGATCAAGAGGTCGGTAATGGAGGAAAGCAGAAATTTTTTACAGAGACCATTAATGTCGAGATATCAACTCCGGCTGACTTTAAAGATACTTATTATGAAATAGCGACCATTAAAAAGCCATTCATCTTCCAGGTAAGGCGTAATGACCATATAATGCTATCATAACAGTTTTTCAAATTTTACTTTCTTTAGGCCGGAATTTTGAAAAAAACGCGCTACATAACTGTTACATCGACTATAGAGAAGTATCTGACCCCTGAACCAACAATGGAACCACGCAATGACGATGAACCTTTAACGGAAAATATATTAATACTATCAACAAAACCCGATAGTTTGTTAAGTGGCAGCATCACCACTTTGCCCCCTCTATTAATTGAAAACGATTCCGATACACCCGCTTTGGAGACAATCACGGAATCCTTTAGTATTGTTAATAAAAAATTAAGAACCCAAATATTGCCTATTGTTAAGGCGAGCGACAACGAGACCATCTATCATACTCTGGTACAAACCATCGATATGACAAGCTTGATTACCGTGACTAAAACTCTTTCCCCGCAAATGGAGAGTAAGGCGTTCAACGGCTTTAAGGACTTTGTCGATAACTTAGACGAAGCCGGATCCGAGTTGAATTTGGATTTGGAATTTGGGGATGAAAGTAATCATGAAAACTCTAGCGGTGAATCGAATCCTAAAGGAGATTTAGATCAACTAATGATCGTAAAGCCTAATAAAACCAATGTTTTAATTACTACAACGTCAATGGAAAAATTTCCAAGTATTTTAAATCCATCTTTACCCTTACCTACCGTTATTACTAATTCCAGACCGGTAGTGAAATTAGAAACGTTATGGGAATCTTACGTAATACCAGTGACGAATGGACAGACAACTTCGTTTAGAACTCTTTCGAAAGCAAAAGGCGTGGTAGAAAAAACCGACTTTATATTAGATACTACGACCCTGTCAGCGCCGGCCATTTTGCCTCCTAGCACGATAAATCCATTCTTATTGCCTCTGCAACAACAACAATTTCAGACAATAACTTCACCAATACTACAACAGACGATTGTGACACAAACGGAAAGTAAAGTGTTGAAATTGACTTTTGGTGCGAAAACTGCTTACACAACCTTATATTCTACACAAGTGGTGCCCACTTTGCAAACTATGTATGTCACTACGTCAATACCAGTACAAGCGTCGGCCAATCCATTCCCTGGCTTTTTTCCCCAACCCTACAATCCATTCGCCTATTTGGGCTAATCTACTAACATTTCTGTCATTGCCCACACTTTCATTTCCATCCTCGTTTAAGGTTCTTGCACTTTTCAATTCTTCCGTCCGACAACTCTATTACGGTTGTAAAAATTCTTGTAAATTATGTTGTACATTAAAACTATTGTTTTCTATGGTAAACTGTGCTAAGAACATTCATGTAAAATACTCAATATTCACAAACACATTTATTAAATTAATTATTAATAAATATTTAAGACAATTGGCTAAATTAATTAACAACAAAAAAAAAAAAAAGAAAGTACCTTTGTTTTCCATTTATTTTGGTATGTATTTCAAGAATTTCAACTCGTGACTGTGAGCCAAACCGCAAACGTAAGTAAAAGTAATGAACGTGATTGCAATTGCGAAAGAAAGATGCATAATGAATTAAGGTAGTTATGCTGAAGGTAAGCGGCTAAGGGCTCTGCCTTTATAGCGTAATAGGATCTTGGCCGCAGTTTGGAGAACAACTTTAAGACGATGACTAAAGTTACTGTGGACATACCGAAAGTCCCATCATTAAACTGCCAAAATCTCATCATGTATGCGGTTATGCCCCATTTTAGGAAATGATTTGTGTACCAAGCCAGCTACAAAAAAAGTTCCAGACTTGCACTTAAATACACTTAAGAATATCACATCTTTAGCCGCATAAGCCAAACGTTTGAAACGCACAGCTTGCATACAATTAGCTTCAAATCCTTGAGCTGGTATTAGTTTTTCCAATCTCTTTGATAAAAAGAGGGTATATAGCACTCAGACAAAACTCAAACGTCCAGCTAAACCGTATCGAGATACTCGTGATACATCGTTTACTTATCGTCATCAAAACGATTTTTCACAGCAGATTTCGTCAGCTACTTCATCCCATTAAACCATGACAGACTATCAAACAGCCCGTTACCAAGAGAATGTTCTTCATAGTTTTGTTAAAATATTCTTTTCGACAAAATTAAAAATTGCCGTAAATAGGAAAAATACTACTTAGTAACATTGTCTCAAATCTGTTTTAGTGCGGTGGATAAGAAACGCATAAAAAAAATTCCACAAAGCTTCACTAGTATAGAAAATAATTTCCGCAACACAGTTAAAAAGTATTTTTTTATGCGAATTGATAGGTCTGGCTATCTTCAACTAAAATTTCATATATGTCACAGAAAATATCCCAGCGATCAACTTTGCCAAGATGGTTTCCTAAATAAGCGAATGTAGCTGTTTTCGGATTATTACTGCACCACAATTGCAGCGCCCTTGTTGTGGGGTCTTTTGAGCTTCAAATATTTTCTTCACGGTAATTTTTTGCACGGCTAGCACAGCCAATCCCCTCCAATCGCGCTTGGCATTGTCCGTATTGTGTTCTTTACTACTGTTTCTTCTACATTCTCTGCTAATCCTACTTCCGTATTGTCAACTACCGTTCCCTCTATATTCTCTGCTAATCTTACTTACGTATTGTCTAATAAAAGTTCCTCCGCGATAGTCAATCTCTGATTCCTCAGTCTTTCCACCGTCCCCGTCAACCCCAACTCCCTAGCGTACCATAAGAAATTTTCTAAATGTGAGGCTTTTCTACTACTACTACTATTTAAACGTGTCAAAGAATGTCTAATTGTTCTAATTTTTTGTCCAACTGTTTGTTCCGTCACTAAATGTCCCGTTGTCTCCGTCATTCTATCTGCTAGTCTCTAGTATTCTAACAGAGAAGCCCTATTTCTTTTAATACCCCACAACTTGGGGTGTTCCCGCAAAAACTGACTAAAAAGTCCGTTTGGTACGTTTGCCATCTGTATTTAAATTATATAATTTGCAACAATAAATAATATTAAACACCTATAAAATATATATAATAATAATTATAGAACCTGAAAATGCTTGACAAAAAAAAATAAATAAGTAATTGTCTATTGAAAAATAAATGAAACAACTTTTTTTTTTTCAATTGAATTTATTAATAAAAAAATTTTACATTTTTTAAATCTTTTTACAATAATAACTTCAAATTATAA
Source organism: Glossina morsitans morsitans (assembly GCA_001077435.1). Lineage (NCBI taxonomy): Eukaryota > Metazoa > Arthropoda > Insecta > Diptera > Glossinidae > Glossina > Glossina morsitans. The sequence goes on along the minus strand of CCAG010021560.1, from coordinate 9,008 downwards.
ATTAATTAAATATTTTTATTTTGTTTTGTTGCTTAAGCTTTTTTTTTTTTAATTTTTCAAAGGAACACTTCACTATCATCAACGTCTGAGGTTCCCTTTAAAGCCAACGTATAAAGGTATAAATTTGCCGAATGTGTGCAATATAAAATGAATTAGTTATTATTAATTATTATTATTATTAGTTAAAGTGACTCTTCCGTGTGCGTATCTCTTATAAATTTTCCAATAGTACTTTGGATGGAAGACGCGTATTCAATTTTCTAGCAAACTAAAGTTCCAGCACAGAGTATACGAATACGAAAACTTACCAACTGACTGCATTTTAATTGGTTTTCCACGTTTTATAGTAATAATGATTCATCGAATTTAAAAATATCATGAAACACTCGTTCTTCTTTAGTAAAAACGTAGGATGAAGTGAAGAGACCGTCTTTTTTAAAAACATAAGAAGCTTCGTTTCACTTAAACGCAGAACATCTTTTTTGTAGGGACGGGATCACTTATTTCTAAAATGAACGTTTTCATTTGTTATTTATTTATATTATCCATCGCGAATACGTCTTAAATATATATAAAGTCTTTTTAATCCAATATAGCGAACATTACAGGAACCCTAAATAAAAGGAAAGATAAGTAATCACCTTAAGAAAGAATTCAGAACACATACATAGCAGTAAATGTCTAATGAAACAAAAGAAAATCAACAAATTAGCAATAGTAGCTTTTTATTTTGGTTTTATGTAATCGCAGTTTCAACGTCTTTAGTTAAGTTAAAATTGACTTTGAGCGCAATTGAGGATCTCTTTAAATATATCTTTTAGTACCGCAATCATCTTCTGTAAAACTCGCGCTACAATAATCATCGATAACAAAACGGTAATTAATACACAAAATTATTTAGTGTAGATACGCATGTATATATCCACAAACGCAAAGACAACATTGACTTTTAATTATTCTTCTCTAAAATATAAAATTTGGAAATGTCTAAAACGATTCTTTTTAAATTATACTCCCAAAAACGACAAGAAAAGATAGTAAACGAATTAAAAAAAAATTATAACAACCAAATTATAAATAAAATTATAATAAATTATAAATAAATTAAGCATAAATTTTAAAAATAATTAAACGCTGGAAAGAAGACTTCTGTGAAGAGAAGAGCGATGGAAAACTTGCGGTGAATAAGAACCAACTTTCGAACCAAAAAAAAATTTTTGAACGCAGTAACAGCAATAAGTGATTTGTTAACGCGGGCACCCCCCAATTCACGCACTACACTTGATAAATACCCCCCTGCAGCTTTTGAGTGACGACGTTACTAAAAAAAAAAAAATGAAATTTGATATCTAAAAACAAAACCAAATGATTAAAAATATAGTAAATTACAAATAATACAGCGATCAAATTAAAAGTAAAAACCAAACATTTCAGTCCTTTTTCACAACAAGCTGCCCAATTATAAATAATAATTCACCAGTCATCCTTAGGGACACGATAAGTTTCATTATCGCTTCGTATGATTTCAACAACAGCTCCATAATATGGTATAATATAATAGAGCCATCTGCAGATCGGATAATTTGTAAGGCAACCAAAATAATCTACCATCTAATTGGCCAACAAAGAAACCGCCCAATATGCTGACTTTGAATAAAGCCGAACGATCGAAACCAAACACGCCCGTAAATACGGAAAGTAACAGAACGGTGTCCAAATGATACCTCTTACTGAAATTATAAATATACTAGAAATTACGTACGGCCATTTACATGGCACATCATTTGTAAAAGTATTCTTACTGGTAGTCTGAATTTCAGCTGCGGTGCACCAAAAATGACATTGACAATTTTTTTTAAACATACAGAATATAGTTCACCACCTTTAGGAATTCCAGATCTATCACATACTATGTAGCTGAATTTTCTGATCAATTTGATTATCACTATCCTTATTTTAAGATACCCTTTCTTGCTTATATTCAAGTTTTTTGTTTTGTTTTTTACAATTTTATAATTTATATTTTAATATTTTTAAAAATTTTGCCCCTTCTTCTTGTAATTTTTTAACTTTTCATTAATCTTTTTAATTTTTCTTTTCGAAATTTGGCACTTAATCAAACCTTCTCTTTGCAGTTGTGAAATGATTTTCATTTCTCGCTGAAAACAGTTACTTGGCTTTTTCTTTTACAACAAAACAAAAATGTTTAAAATAAAAAATTTATTAAAATATGATAAAAAATGTTTTAAATTCTGCGCGAAAAAAGAGCAGCAAGTACACGCGATGACTTTAAAAAAAGTAAGCCAATCTGTCATAATAAATTATGAATGCATAGTCCATGTAAATTACTAATTTTTCCTTGTTTTTTACTACTTTGATTTGCATCTCTTACAAATTTGGCGGCATACAACAACAACAAATGTGCGACGCCATATTTGTATACACTTATATGTATTAAATACATAATTTACTGTTAGGCATGCACATTGTGTGCAGAGAAATGAAGAAGCAACAGTAAAAAATGAAAAAAAAAACAATTTCAATGCAGAAAACTATTCTGGCAACACATATTTCGATTGAAAAGAAAAAAAAACAGTTCGATAGCACGGATATACGATTTCTAAATTTTCCTAAAATAATGTATAAAATGTTGTATACATTTTAAAGATATCTAAGATTGCTTTATCCGTTTTCTAATTTTTCTAATTTCTAAAATGTTTAAATAAAATTCTTAGCGATAAAAGTAGAAAAATACCATTAATTAATAAAGAATCTTTATTAACTCATGCAAGTTGCCGCTTCTGGATTGTATTTTGATCATAATTCATGCAAGTTGCCGCTTCTGGATTGTATTTGATCATAATTAATGCAAGTTGCCGCGATCATGATGTAGGATATTTCGGTGGTTAATTTTTTTTATTACAAATACAAATTTCAAGTAAGTAAGAGCATGTTATTAAATCAGTAAATCTTATATGTAGCTCGGACACATTATTTCAAAACTAAAAATTCTTACCCACTCCCAACCGACGAGCCAGGCCGGTCATTACATGCGTTCAGTTTTAAAATAATAAATTACACCCGTTTAATGTGATTTATTCATATAATACGCTACAACCTACTGTTGTTACTGATAAAATTTGGATCCTCACAGAAATGTTACGTAGTTCCAATAACGAATAGATAAACAACTTTATTTAGAAATCTGTCGAAAGCAACAGTAGTGCTACACACAAACACACTTTATATGGGATACTATCCCTCAGCCTGTGGTAGAAAAGTAGTGCGAATGAAAACACAAATATGTATAAAAAATATTTCATTTGTCGGTAAAATACTTGCAAAATTTTTGTATATTAATGGTAATAATATTATATTTTATATGTATTTAATACACGTATTGTATAAATTATATAATATTAAATATCTTTGAAAAAACCAAATATTGCACATCTCAAAAGCAAAGTATATTCCTATTCAGCTAACCTAGTGCCGCTGACCGTCTTCGATTTGTTTATAAAATTGCTAAGGAGGCACCAGCGAGATTTCCAGAAAAACTATACGGACTTCAACTGGTCTTTTCCTTTAGAAGGTTTATAAAAAAAAATACCATGTGTGGAGAATGGAGAGAACACAGAGTTGCTTTCAATAAATCGCAGTGCTTCGATTCTGTTATGCGAGTGAGAATAAAGTAAATAAAATAGCAGAGTGTTAGAGAAATCGAAGGGCCATTGCTGTTAAAATGATAAATCGAATTGGAAGTATTTCTTCCAAGATTGAAGTAATTACATTAATATCTCCTACACTTTACATTTTCATTGCATAATATATCTATACTTATACCTGAACTCTCGCGCTATACAACAAATTCGAGTTAAAATTTTTTTATCTCATTATTGACTGTTTTATGAAAATTATTTTGAATTAAATTTATACATGTGTATAAGTTTAAAAACCAACAAGCAAATATTGCTAATAAAAAAGTTTGCATTCTAGCATTCGCTAAATACATTCTTATTGGATATGTAAAAGTAACCATTTCAAGAGATGACTTGCCAATAGTATAAGAAATGATCATGGAAAGTAACGTATTGAAGTTGATTTTTAGTGTGAAGATGCATACCCTGCCTTATACCCTCCATTATTATTAATATGGTGCCCATACTACACCTGTATCCTACAACTCATTCGCTTATTTGGGTTAATCTAATAATATTTCTTTCACTGCCCACACTTCCATTTCCATCCTCGTTTAATGTTCTTGCACCATTCAGTTCTTCCGTCCGACAATTCAATTATGGAAAAATCCTTGTAAATTATATTGCACATTAAAATTGCGGTTTTTTAAGAACGCTCGTCAATATTCACACACACTTTTATTAAATTAATTATTAATAAATATTTAAGGCAATTGACTAAATTAATTAACAACATACAATAGAAACAAAAGGTATCTTTCATTTATTTCGGTATGTATTTCAAGAATCTCAACTCATGGCTTAACCAAACGGCAAACGTTAATAAAAGCAGGGAGCCTGATTGATGGGCAGCAGCTAAAGACACAGGTACGTGATGAATTAACGTACTTATGCCCAAAGTGACCTGAAGCCAAGCAACTAAAGCCGCTGCATTTATGGCCCAATACGATCGCGGTGGCAGCTTGGTTCGTTTGGAAAACATCCAAACAAGAGTGATCAAAGTCACTGTAGATATGCCTAAAATCCGATGATTAAATTGCACCGTGGTAGGATTTTCGGTAAAATTTTTACTAATTGGCTTAAATGCTAAGATATCGTTAGGTATCCAGTTATCCCCCATCTTAGGAAATGAGTTGTATACCAAGCCAGCATCTAAGCCAGCCACAAAAGCTCCAGAAAATGCAGTTAGAAATATTAAACCTTTAGCCGCAAAAGCCAAACGTTTAAAACGCACAGCTTTCATACAATTAGCTTGAAATTCTTGAGCTGGCACTAGTTTTTTCAACCCTTGCGATAGAAAGAGGGTATATAGAACGAAGGCGAAACCCAAATGCGCAGCCAAGCGGTGCTGAGATACCCGCGGTACGTCGTTTACATCTTCGAAACGATTTTCCAAACCCGATTTCACCATGTACCAGCCCATTAAGCCTTGGCAGCCTATCAAGCAACCCATTAACAATACAATGTTCTTTGTAGTTTTGTTGAAATACCCCTTTCTCCAAAAATAGGTTGCCGGTATTAAAAAAAATGCACCAATAGCTCTACCCCACATCCGATGTATATATTCCATCCAAAAAATCATTTTAAATTCTTCCAAAGTCATATGTTGGTTCTTCCTAAAAAAGAAAATAATTCCTCCAAGTAATATGAAAAATATAATTTACAAACATTTTAAATTCCGGATATTGTTGATAAAGACGAAATTCTTCCTCCCACTCTTTGGCAGTGCGCGGCATTTTTTCTCCGGTTAACTTCCAAGTAACCATGGAAAGGCCGGATTCTGTCAAGCGTGTCACCCCTCCCAAAACAACAGCTAAATAAACCATGCCACCGCATCCTAAAAACCATTTACCGACATTTCGTTGACTTTTCAAATTCTCCTGCGGAAAGCGGGTGCAAAAGCGTGAAGGCCTAATTGGCCAATAGTTTGGTTTCAGTAGTGGCTATAACAAAAGTGAACTTTGCTTAATCTCTACTCCTCCCTAAATAATATTACCTTATGTATCGATTGATTTATTAAACCCCTCCGAAGAAGCGTAGGAGCAAATGGAACAACTCTTACAAACCGATTCATTTGTTTACTTTTTGTTAACTTTCTTCAGCGCTTCATAAAATAAAGCGCTATTAGATATAATAAAAGTGATATCTTCTCGATAGTTTTATAGTTTTTAAGCGCTTTAAACGTCAATTTCTTTTAAATCGCAATCTATACCCCCAAGTTTCCATAAAATTTTGTTGAAAATAAAAAGCGGCATTTAGGTGGAGGCGTGTCTATGGATTTCTGAAATAAGAGAAAAAGGTCTTAGGAAATTAGCAGTCATTGGACTAGGTAGCAGCTAATACGCCGAAAAACAAGGAAATATCTTGAAAAATAAGCTCACAAGTAAAGTACTTAACAAAATGCATAAATTATGATCAAAACACCATCTACAAACGGCACACTTGCATGAGTTATGATCAAAATACCATTTACAAACGGCACACTTGCATAAACACTGCTTGCGTTGCATAATGCAGAGATGCCGAGAACACTTTTCTTCTTGATTAATTCAAAGATATGATTGCAGATATTCACGCAGTTACAATTATTTTTAGAATGAGTCTATGTGATGGTGGACTTGAAATATATGTACTTCGGCATATCTTACTGATATTCGTTTTCTTTTTATTTAATAAATCTTTTCCTCATTAAATTTTTTCTTACAAAATATATAAAATGTATTTATATAAGATATGTTGCTTTTTCCGATTTTTTACTATTTAATCGATCCATCTCTTATCGTATAATATAAGTAAATAAAAGTAAAAAAAAATCACTGAATAAAATATACATATGTATAGTATTTAGAATTTGGGGTAAATCAAACCTCAAATCTTCGCAATTAATTGTAAGCATTATAATATTAATAACTGATAACTCAGCAAAAGCTATCAAAACTGTCTTTGGCTTTATTAGTTGACAATTTATTATTCTCTATGGATAATCCAGTCATATGGTCAATTTTTCGAACCATATGATTTAACAGTAAGCAGGTGTTTCTCGCTTACCTTTGCTTTAAGTACTTATTACGAGTTTGAATCCCTACTTGCAAGGAAAATTTTTTTTCCTTCAACTGCTTTACAGGATTTTTGTGAGCCATGTGTTATAAGCCAACCTTATTGTAAGCCAGCTGAGTGAAGTTTGATGTAATCTTCTATTCTATACTTTATATATATCTACATATGGTTTATGTATCAACTCTTTTTTTTTTTTTTTTTTGTAGAAAGAAATGGATTAGGCCTGTATGTTTCACTTTAGACCCATAATCCAGTAACGTAATTGAAGTTTTTAATTTCAAAGTTTCAAGGATTATTGGTGATGTTGAATAATTTGATGATTTTTATTAGATTTGTAGATTTACGATTTGTAGGTTATGTTTGACGATTTAGACCCATAATCCGTAATATAAAAAGCGACGCGTTGATGATGTAAATACGATTTTATAGTACGTGAGTAACGCGCTTTTTAGAATGATTTTTTAATTTGATTCTTTAATTTGATTTTTTTTTTGGTGATGCTTATGTTTGTTAAACGAGCGAAGTTATGCACCGCAATCACTCCCAAAGTCTTCAGATGGTTTTGAAATTTGCTTCGAGATGGGTGATTGAGACAATTTTGAAAATTTTGTCCAAAATCATTTCTATTTCGGTAGTTTTGTGGTTGTTGGTGAAGGTTTGCTTTTCAACAGGAAGGGGCGGTTTTGTTTTGCTGCTATGTGTTGAAGGCATTTTGTGAGAAATTTTTTGCATGGGTTTGGGAATAAATGTTTTATTTTTGACGACCGCGATGAAGTTTTTTCTAACTAAATACTTATTTGCTTCGAGAGTAGGGATGCAGACCTATTCTTCATTGCTGGGAAATTTTCGTCATAGTTGTCAAGTAAGTTGTAGGGGTTCTTGGAGAACTTTTCCTTATATTCTCTAAAGGATATGTTCTGAATTGTTAGGATTTTTTTAAATTTTCCTCTCTCTTTCTTTTGAGGCATTCGCGGAAAGTTACGTTGTGGTCTTCCGACCCACAACCCAAACATTTAACTGAAAGGCATAAGCTTGTGGGACAGGCTGTTGTGGTGTCTTGCCACAATTAATCTGCCTTCCTTACTTTTACACAATTTTGCGATGTGACCAAAGCGGCCGTAGTTATAGCATAGTTTGACAGAGGGAATGAAATGATCAACAGGGATGTTGCAAAAATTAAATTTTATATATTTAGTGATCAGGTTGCCTTTGAAGCCTATCTTAAGGCTGTTGGTAGGAATAAACGTTTTTCCATTGTTGGGGTCTCTTCTGCGAAGTCTTGTAACTGAGAGGATTTCGATGTCCGAGCTAGCTGGCTTAAAAAAGTCCTCTTCATTGATTGTGGGTGGGATGTTTTTCACGATGCCGAATTTTTCGGTGAACATTTTGGGACTTAGTATGGAAGTCGTTATTTAGGACGAATTTGTTCGCATCGGCTGCGGTGGCGAAACTGAGTTTGGCTTTGCCATTGCTGATGGTTTTTATATTGGTCAATCCATTGAGTTTAAGGTCTTTGATATGTTCAAAGAAGAATAAGTCAGAGTCGAGACGGAAAGGCTTTTCTGAGTTATTTAGATTTACTTCAATGAAAACGTAAGACTCGCCAGTCTCGTCATCACCGTAAAGATTTTGACTTGATGGGTGGGAGTTCTTTTCTGTAGAAGTTAGTTTGCTGTTAGAAGGAGCAATCGGAGAGTTAGATGAGGTGGTGTTGACATCCACAGGCAGGAATTTTATGGGTGAAATATCCTTATTTATGATAGTTTTTTTGGAATTATAATCTATGTAAGATTTTTCTTTTAATAGAAACTCCACTATGGTTAGTTCGCACAAAATTTTCGAATTCTTCATTATCAGAAACCATTTTTGTAAGCCTCACCCCCTTGGGTGGCGGGCGACTTTTAAATTTCGTGCTGGTTTACAGGCAAAAGATAAAAAAAAACAACTGACTTACCATGAAAAAGAGATTTATGGAAAGCAGTAGATATTATGTAAACCGACAGCGCCGACAAAAAAACTAGTATGTTAGTAGGTTTAGGAATTCCACAAAAATCGCCGCCACTTGGTGTCTAAGTATTTGTGAGGTGACAATGTAAATTTTGTTGGGACGATGAATACAGCAGGTGGTGCTGCGCACCCTGCGGAGAAGTACGAGATTTCGCGACTTTTGTTGATTTGTAAATTGCCGCAACAACACAATGTGTGTTTTCCACGAAGTGACATTAGTGACGGCCGGTGTTGCTGCACTGCGTA